>JAVYIG010011511.1:0-60253 GCA_035222895.1 Strongylocentrotus droebachiensis | reverse complement strand
GGACATCCATACAGGAGTTGAGTCTGACGGAGAAAACCATCTTCTCCAATGCTTGGTTTTCAGAGGAAAAGGAAGGAAAAATAGACTCGAAGGTAAGTATAAGTGTGTCAGTGTATTGTAGCCAGGGGGCGATGGGGCGGTCGCCCCCCCCCCCCCCCCCCCCCCCCCCGAAGAAGAAAAAACGCCGGGCAAAAAAGAAAGAGAGGAAGAGAGAAAGAAAAAGTAAGAGGGCGTAGGAACAAAAAGGAGCAGACAAAGGAACATTTTATGAAAATTCAGACAAGGATCATGAGTCGAAAACGGTACAACGAATCGTCTTCTTTCTCTCTAATTTAATGAAACGTCAAAGCTTCCGCGCTATGTGCGGGATGGGGGAAACTAAATTCAGACAAGGATTAAGAGTCGGGAACGGTACAACGAATCGTCTTCTTTCTCTAATTATTTAATGAAACGTCAGAGCTTCCGTGCTTTGCGGGGAGCTGTAAGTGATTCGCACGCTTTGCGTGCTCATTTCTGCCCCCTAATATAAAATCTCCCCCCCCCCTGTTACACCCTCAAATGTAATAACTCCCACAAATGTAATAACGCCCACAAATGTAATAACACTTTACCCACAAATGTAACAACACCCACAAATGTAATAAAACTTTACCCACAAATGTAATAATTTCACCCACAAATGTAATAACCACTTTACCCACAAATGTAATAATTTTTAATCACCCACAAATGTAATAATGACTTTACCCACAAATGTAATAAATTTGAAGTGATATTTTGAATCACCCACAAATGTAATAATGACTTTACCCACAAATGTAATAAATTTGAAGGGATATTTTGTCGAATTTAAAACTAAAACCCTGTAATAAAGCTGGGTATAGCGCGCAGTCTTTGCTCCAGACCCGGTTATTTCAAAACTTTTTAAAAATCTTCAAAACTAAGACCCCATCATCTTATTCCTGTGGAAGAACATATATAAGTATTGAGCGTAGTCTTTCCTCCAGACCTGGTTTTTCAAAAGTTAAAAAACAAACAAAAAACAAAACAAAACAAAACAAATCAAAAAAAACTTTTAAACTAAGACCCCTCTATCTTCCAAATTAAGACCCGGTAATAAAGCATGGGATTAGAACGTAGTCTTTACTTCAGACTCGGTTATTTAAAAAAAAAAAAATCTTCAAACTAAGACCTCACCATTTCATTCCTATGGAATAACATGGGTATAGAGCGTAGTCTTTCTTCCAGACCCGGTTATTTCAAATGAAATAGAAATTTAAACAAATCTTCGAAACTAAGACCCACCATCTTATTCCTCTTTTTTTTCATTTAAAAATAAATTACATTATTACATATGTGGATACAACACGTCACAAATAAATGATTGGTCGGCGGTCACACGAACTGACGAATCAGTCAAAATGGTCCATATATATAACACACAGAGGAGGGACCGATTCGATGGTTCGTTGACCGTTGATCGGAGAGACAAAAATCATATAAATAAATACAGTACGGACTACGTCCAACTTTCTATCTCTCCCGCCCCCCTCCCTCCCTTTTTTCTCTTTCTCTCTCTCTTTCCCTCTCCCTGCCTGTCTCTCTGTCTATCTGGCAATGTCGTTTTCCATCTTCAGCTTTTTTTTATAATGTTTTCTATTCCTCCATTTGCTTCTTCGCCGGCAGCATATCTTCCTTGAGATTAATTATTATAACATAATTATCCCTGATGATTTACACATTATACCTTATATTTATTATGTACTATGACCCTGTTTTTTCTTTTTTGGGGGGATGATAATCGGTTAACAAGCAAATAACAACGCATACTTTCATATAACAAATCATAAATAGCTGTATAACGAGATCGCGCGAAACATATTTGCATGTTTTGGATGAACGATTGCAGAACCCTTTGACTGATAAAATATCTATATACTCTCTCAATCAATGTGAGTAAATTGCAGAGGTTATGGTTTTATAGTATTAAATGCAATGATGGATACATAGATTTTGTAAGATAGAAAGTATTTTATTCCAAACGAATGAAGAGGTTGTTTCATTAATATACAGACGGTAACAGAACCAAAATAATTATTACGTATAAAAAGGTGGAGTAACTCACATGTCTTTTACAAGCAAACAAGGTTATAATTTGGGCAATATTGAACCTGATAACATCAACTGAACTTGATATAAAACGCAAACAACCTAACACGTGACAATTCTTGTAAGCTAGGAAAAACAAGAGAACAAGATGCCGAAATACTAAATGTACCTGGCTTTCTGTAACTTAGTATTCGTCCATATAAAACTACTTAACACGTACAACTCCAAAAGTTTTTCAGTAATACTTTTCAGATGCTTTAAGAGTAGACGGAGTTGAAATGAAGTATGACTGATCAAAAGGAAATAATTATTTTAATTATACAATGAGATAAAGAATATTAACAACCTTTACCTGATCTGGTATGTTTGGTACATTAAGTTTTTTTTCCTGGGATCTAATCGTTCTTTTTTTTACACGCTGCAAAGCCTTGTAAGCCTTTCTTCGAACAGCTTGTACATTCTTTTCCCAACCATGGATAGTATAGTTTGTTTTTTGACGGGAGATATAATTTTGTTCTGGTTTCCTACTAAAGAAAATCTCGAAAGGAGATTTCCATCCAAGGACCTTTTTCGGGTCCTCGTTTAGGAGTTTTGTATAAGAGGGAAGCTCTTTAACCCAGTTGATACCCTTTTGTTTGTTTACAATAGAATGTTTACATGATTAAGAAATCGTCGACGGTCAACGAACCATCTGTGTGTTATATATATGGACCATTTTGACTGATTCGTCAGTTCGTGTGACCGCCGACCAATCATTTATTTGTGACGTGTTGTATCCACATATGTAATAATGTAATTTATTTTTTAAATGAAAAAAAAGAGGAATAAGATGATGGGCTTAGTTTCGAAGATTTGTTTAAATTTCTATTTCCTTTGAAATAACCGGGTCTGGAGGAAAGACTACGCTCTATACCCATGTTATTCCACAGGAATGAGATGGTGAGGTCTTAGTTTGAAGATTTTTTTTTTTAAATAACCGAGTCTGAAGTAAAGACTACGTTCTAATCCCATGCTTTATTACCGGGTCTTAATTTGGAAGATAGAGGGGTCTTAGTTTAAAAGGTTTTTTTTGTTGTTTTGTTTTGTTTTGTTTTTTGTTTGTTTTTTAACTTTTGAAAAACCGGGTCTGGAGGAAAGACTACGCTCAATACTTATATATGTTCTTCCACAGGAATAAGATGATGGGGTCTTAGTTTTGAAGATTTTTAAAAAGTTTTGAAATAACCGGGTCTGGAAGAAAAACTACGCTCTAAACCCATGCTTTATTACCGGGTCTTAGTTTGGAAGATGGTGTGGTCTTAGTTTTGAAGATTTTTTAATTTTTTTGAAATAACCGGGTCTGGAGCAAAGACTGCGCGCTATACCCATGCTTTATTACAGGGTTTTAGTTTTAAATTCGACAAAATATCCCTTCAAATGTATTACATTTGTGGGTAAAGTCATTATTACATTTGTGGGTGATTCAAAATATCACTTAAAATTTATTACATTTGTGGGTAAAGTCATTATTACATTTGTGGGTGAAATTATTACATTTGTGGGTAAAGTGTTATTACATTTGTGGGTGTTGTTACATTTGTGGGTAAAGTGTTATTACATTTGTGGGCGTTATTACATTTGTGGGAGTTATTACATTTGAGGGTGTAACACCCCCCCGATGTCATGGTCCAAGAATAATGATTCAACAGCATCACGTGACCTAGCCAGATTTCTCTGTCTTCAGCCTTTGTCTCACCGACTTGATGGTAAATGGGTATTGTGGATATCTACATGATGATTTCTACTAGGAACTTTCTCGTCTTGCTTGATCCTCAAAGGTGATTTCTAGCGTTGCCTTTGACATTTCCTAGTACCCGAAGATGGAAAGATCAGAAGTTTAACACAGGAAATAAAAATCTCAATTGATTCATGCAAGTCTGCTCTATATTCCTTGGATATATGTATAAATTATGATAAACATATTTTATATTATTCATTACTTCTTTCTAACTCGCCTAAAAGAATTGAAAAGTTTTTGTACCTTTCCGACAGAAAGATTAACAAAAAATTGTTTTAGAAAGGGGGAATTTATTTCCTTGCCTTGTTATGTAACATTTATAAGATTGAAGAAACACTGTGCCATTATTATTTTGTGTTAGTAGCTAGTAGTAATAGCGGTATTGTTATTAGTAGTAGTAGTATCAGTATAGAAATAAGGGCCCGCAGAACGGCGGGGCTCGGGGCCCGAGACCCCGACCCCCCCCCCCCCCCCCCGCCCTTCTACTTGTTTGTAATACTTAATATGTTTTTTTAAGAGAAAGAGAGAGAGAGAGAGAGAGAGAGAGAGAGAGAGAGATGAGAACGAGAGGGAGAAAAAAGAAAGACACTTTATCTATAATGGTCAGATTGTTAAAAATCATGGAAACCGAAAACTTGTGTTGAAACGCATATCAAAGGAATGGTAGGTACAGACCGTTTGCATAGCAAACCATAGACATGTATATAAGCGGTATAGGAGGAGGCCGATTTGATGTACCGTAATGAATATAACATAATTTAAGCTTAGACGAACATGGATTAACTGCAAGGACGAAATGTGAAAAAGTCAAACACGATTGGCAATAAATTATATGGGTTCGTTTTAAATATTAGAGATTGTTTGTGATACGTATATTAATTAATTATATCTTTTGACAGTGTTTCATCATGCAAACTGGTCTTTAAATTCTATTATACCGTTTTACCGTGATGATCTTTGCCTCTGAGTTTTACTATGGATTGTCAGAATTATAATGTTTTTTTCCTATGACTGCCTTTTATACGTCTTCTCCTGTGGTTTCATGCAGGACCGCTGGAAGCTTTTTTCATTTGTTTTAATGTACACTGTTGGTCATAAAGGTGGAATAATTAATTTTTACCCCAATTTATGGAATGATTTTGACAATGATTTATTCCTAATAGATCTAAATAATAGTATACATTCTCAAATGTTATCGAATTATAGTTTGCGAGTGTTTGTTTTGCGTGACTGCTAAAGCATGTGTGTGCTACTCTGCTAATGAACTAGGGGACCTACGTCATTAAGCCATAACTGGCAGTAATGAGGATTAATGCCTCACAAAAGGGCACTAATATAGCTGATCGACACTGTTTTAATCCTGGGGCCTCACAGTAACGAGGCCATTGCTTTGCCACTGAATCATGACTGTATGCAGCGAGGGCTAGGGTACGGGGCCGCCCCCACAAATACAAAAAAAACAGGAAAAAATCCTCTGTAAGGCCATGCATTATGGTTCAAGGCATGGCCACACAGAAGATTTTTTCTTCTGTTGAGGATCGGGGCAAAATGCAATGAATTATTTATAATTTATTGCATTTTCTTTGTTTGTTTTTTGTATTTGTGGGGGCGGCCCCGTATCCTAGCCCCCGCTGCGTACAGTCATGATTCAGTGGCTAAGCAATGGCCTCGTTACTGTGAGGCCCCAAGATCAGAACCGTATCGATCAGCTATATCAGTGCCCTTTTGTGAGGCATTAATCCTCATTACTGTCAGTTATGGCTTAATGACGTAGGTCCCCTAGTTGATTAACAATGTAGCACACACATGCTTTAGCAGTCACACAAAACAAACACTCACAAATTATTATTCAATAAAATCTGGGAATGTATACTATTATCTAGATCTATTAGGAATAAATCATTGTCAAAATAATTCCATGAATTGGGGTAAAAATAATTGTTCCACCATTATGACCAACATTGTACACTAATCTTTATCATGTATCAAGTTCTTAAAGTAGACACACGAAGAATCAAAAGTGTTTTGAATTGATGCAAAACTCATATCATTGCGAAGGGGAAGCCTTACTGATCAAATACAACAACTCTCCTCTTCAAAATATGTTTGGGGCCCGCAGTAATCAACTCTCAAAAATGTTAGTTTTGAGATCCAGATTTTCTGCCTTCAGCGGTCCTTTGTAGAGCGTCAATATTTGTGACGTCACACACGGGACACGGCTGGCTAGCTGCAGACTAATACACGCGCGACTCCGGTATGCGGCCGGTACTGAGCTGTTTGTTCAGTGTGTGACGTCACTATTCAGAGCTCGCTACGCTCGTGTGTTTGGCTTACGTTCAGGGGCGTTCGGGGGTCTAAGAAGGGTCTTGAAAAATTGCATTTTACGCCTTTTCATGATATCTATATGATTTCTCAGCAAATTATTCGTGTTTTTCAAGAGAAAATCTTTCCATCCATATGTAATTTGTTCTAATTATCAGTTGTAGTGAATTTTTCTTTGTGTAGCTCCTTTAAATATCGGCTTCGAAACTTTCGTTGTATCATTGATTTCCATTTTTTTCCGAAAGCTTAGTTGTTCCTATGTCTTCCCCTACAGTGTTAAACTTTTTTTGAAATACAGGGTCTATATGTATATAGGCCTACAAAACAAATCTGCCACAAATTGTTAATACCAAAATGTGAGAGAAAGAGTTGATAGGGTACTCGCTTGATAACAAACAGATAATTATTATTCAACTATAAAATGTACTAAAGGAGACGCAATGGCTCAGTGATAGAGCAGTGGTCTCGTATAACCGGGAGGTCCCGGGTTCGAAACGAAGTCGATGCGCATGTGCCCTTTGGTTTATAGCCCTTTGGTATACAACCAGTTTGTCTTCTACCCAATTGGTCTATTCGCTTATGGTCTATACCAGTCAGCCTACTATCCACAAGGTCTACTTATCATTTGGTCTAATGATCATTTAGGCCAAAAGTCATTTGGTTTAATTTCCATGGTCTAATCTCCAATATGTCTATAGCTACTCTTTTGGTCTATCACTCATTTGGTCTAATTGCCAGTCGGTCTAATTACCAGTTTGTCTGATGCCAATTTTGTCTATAATCCATTTGGTCTTATAATCATTTAATCATAAATAATAACAATCATCAAACGATTATTAGATCTTATGAATAGTAGACGAAATGGGCACTAGACAAACTGGGAATGAGATTAATTGCTTATAAAACTAAATGAAGCACATGCCTTGATATGTTTCTTGCTTTTTTTAACTTAAAACTTAAGTTAAAAGCTTAATTACACTCAAATAATTCAAAATGTACTATTTATATTAATCGATACACAACACTTTTTAAAAGCATCACTTTGATAATAAACGCTATTCGATGGACAGGTAGTACTTATATAGCGTCTAAAGCTACACAGTAATTAATAGACTTACGATCATGAAAATGATTAAAGTATATCATGTTCTCCCTATCGTTTAAAATGGATAGTTCTCGAATTGTGTGTGTTCTTTTTTGTTGTTGTCATAAATGGCATCTCAACAGATAGAGAAGGTGTGCATTCACGGTTGTATTCTAAACAAGAATGACCAAACAGCATCACGTGACCTAGCCAGGTTTCTGTGTCTCCTGCCTTGTCTTACCGACCTGATGATAAAGGACTCTGACAATCAATATAATCATCTTTTCCTTCATGATGATTTCTACCACGAACTTGCTCGTCAGGCCTTATCCTCAAAGGTGATTTGCAAGGTGTATAACGTTAACCAGGAATACGGACATTGCCCATATTGCTAACTAGAATGATGAATAATGAAACTGTAAACTACTTCGTACCACAATTTACGAGCAAACAAAATGAGTTAAACCGTATGTATTAAAGAAAAATCCTTTGATGTTTTATTACCATAATGTGAATGGTTGTTTCGTTTTATTAATCGACCCTTAATGACTGTGATGTTCAGTCATTACAGCTCCTACAACATCCCCTGATATTTTTTTCTGTTTAGAACTTCAAGGTAAAAGCTTGATTACAGTCAAATAAATTCAAAATGTGAAATTTATGTTTATCAGTACATAGCACATATTAAAAACAAATTACCTTGATAATAGGCACAATTCGATGGACATGCAGTACTTAGTACTAATTCTATAGCGTTTTAACCTTCAATTTAATTAATACACTTACGATCATGAAAATGATAAAAGTATATCTTGTTTTCGCTATCGTTTAAAATTGATGATTCTCAATTTGTTTGGTTTCTTTGTTCATATTCATATTCATATTTATATTTATTTCATTTCCAACAGAAAGATAAACAAAGATATTACATTTTTCATACATAACTCATGTTGTTGTCATGAATGGCATCTCAACAGATAGAGAAGGTGTGCATTCAGGGTTGTAATCTAAACAAGAATGACCCAACAGCATCACGTGACCTAGCCAGGTTTATGTGTCTCCTGCCTTGTCTTACCGACCTGACGATAAAGGACTCTGACAATCAATATAATCATCTTTTCCTTTGTGATGATTTCTACCACGAACTTGCTCGTCAGGCCCCATCCTCAAAGGTGATTTGCAAGGTGTTTTAACGTTTACCTGGAATACGGGATGTTGGCCATGTGGTTACCTAGAATGATAAATAATGAAACTGTGAACTACTTTGTGCCACAATTTACGATCAAACAAAATGAGTTAAACCGTATCTAGTAAAGAAAAATCATTTGATGTTTTATTACCATAATGTGAATGATTGTTTCGTTGTAAATGATTGTTTCGTTTTAGTAATCGACCCTAAATGACCGTGATGTTTAGTAATAACAGCTCCTACCACATCCCTTGATATTTTTTTTTTCGGTTAAAAACTTCAAGCTAAAAGCTTAACTACAGTAAAAAAAAAAAATCAAAATGTAAAAGTTATGTTTATCGGTACATAGCACATTAAAAAAAACTACCTTGATAGCAGGGGCAATTCGATGGACATGCAATACTTTAATAGTACACCATTATTATGTTCTAATTCTATAGCGTGTTAACCTACAATGTAATCAATACACTGACGGTCATGAAAATGATAAAAGTATATTATGTATTCTCTATTGTTTAAAATTGATAGTTCTCTTTTTGTGTGTCGCCATAAATGGCATCGCAACAGATAAAGAAGGTGTGCATTGAGAGTTGTAATCTACGTGGGAATGACCCCACAGCATCACGTGACCTAGCAAGGTTTCTGTGTCTCCTGCCTTGTCTTACCGACCTGACGATAAAGGACTCTGACAATCAATATAATCATCTTTTCCTTCGTGATGATTTCTACCACAAACTTGCTCGTCAGGCCCCATCCTCAAAGGTGATTTGCAAGGTGTTTTAACTTTAACCAGGAATACGGGACATTGGCAATATGGTTTAATATAATGATGAATGAGGAAACTGTAAACTACTTTGTATCACAATTTACGAGCAAACAAAATGAGTTAAACCGTATCTAGTAAAGAAAAGTCATTTTATGTTTTATTACCATAATGTGAATGATTGTTTCTTTTCATTAATCGACCCTTCGTGACCGCGATGTTCAGTAATTACAGCTCCTACCACATCCCTCGATATTTTGTTTCGGTTTATTACTTCAAGGTAAAAGCTTATTTACAGTCAAATAAATTTAAAATGTAAAAAATTATATTTATCGGTAAAAAGCACAGTTAGAATAATTACCTTGATAACAGGCGCAATTCGATGGACATGCAATATATAGTGCATCATTATTATGTTCTAATGCTATAGCGTGTTAACCTACAATGCAACTAAACCTATGGTCACAAATCAGAGCAGCGACCGAGCGATTAGTAGCCTGCTCGGTCGCCGCTGGAATTTAGGCATCGCCCAACGATTTTTTTGGAGAAGTCGAGCAGGCTGTAGAGCCCCAAGGATGCCTGGGCGGTGCCCTGTCGATTTCCCGTCGGTCAATTTTAGGTAAAAACTGGGCGAAATCGGAGAGGTTCTCCGGCCGGCGTCCCGGCAGTGCCCGACCGATGACCCACCTATACCCGAGCGGTCTCCCACCGGCCACCGGCAAATTTTAAGGAAATTGCCCAGCAGCTGCCCGGTGATCGGAGGGGCGCCAAAATACGCTCGGTGCCCGGGCGTTCACCGCCTGGACACCGACCTAATCGAGCGTTCGCCGTCGAGCGATTGAGGTCAGAGGTTGCTGACCGCTTTTGAACTTGCCGTCCAGTGACCGACTGATCTCCCAGCGGCGACCGGGCGGCGAATATTTTTTTTACACGCTAGCCTGGCCAGTTTCGCCGTAATACTCGTAAAAGTGCGCTGGTGGTAAAGCCTACATGTAGGCATGCACTACCGCAGTTTAACTTGGTTGCTCTCTAGCTGAACGTTCGTTCGTTCGTGTCTCCTTAGATCAAGATTAATGTAAAGTTCCTAAATTAAATTAAAATAAATTAAGTTTTTGAATTCCATCGCCCGATGGCCGCGGTGGCCGTCTCATTTACAAGGGCCAGCTATGTCTTTATCTGATGATTGTCATGCATGATGTACATGTGTATCATCATGCACCTCGCATGTAGGCTGCTAGACTAATATTAGTCGTTTCCATGGTGTTTATCATAGAAATGGCCAGGCTAGCGTGTAAAAAAAAATTGCGCGACCGGGCGTCCGGGCGACGAACGCTGCGCAATCTTTGACCTAGCCGTTTCGATTTTTGACCTAAATCGCTCGATTAGGTCGGTGCCCGGGTGGCGAGTGAAAAATGAGCAGGCGCCGCCCGAATTTTAACTCCGCACTAAAACTTCAGCAGCCACCGAGCGATGCCCTAAAACCAAGCGCGTTGCCCTGTCGGCCGCCGCTCGGTGCCTGGGAGAAATTGGCTCAAAACTCGCCGCCCGGCCGCCGAGTAGGCTACTTTTAGGTGATGTGACCATAGCTGTATACACTGACGGTCATGAAAATTATGAAAGTATATCATGTATTCTCTATTGTTTAAAATTGATAGTTCTCTTTTTGTGTGTCGCCATAAATGGCATCGCAACAGATAGAGAAGGTGTGCATTGAGAGTTGTAATCTACGTGGGAATGACCCAACAGCATCACGTGACCTAGCTAGGTTTCTGTGTCTCCTGCCTCGTCTTACCGACCTGATGATAAAGGGCGCTGACAATCCATACAATCATCTTTTCCTTCGTAATGATTTCTACCACGAACTTGCTCGTCGGGCCCCATCCCCAAAGGTGATTTGCAAGTTGTATAACGTTCACCTGGAATACGGGACAATGACCATGTGGTTACCTAGAATGATGAATAATGAAACAGTAAACTACTTTGTACCACAATTTACGAGCAAACAAAATGAGTTAAACCGTATCTAGTAAAGAAAAGGCTTTTGACGTTTAATTACCATAATATGAATGATTGTTTCTTTTTATTAATCGACCCTTAATGGGCGTGATGTTCAGTCATTACAGCTCCTACCACATTCCTTGATAATTTTTGTTTTCGGTTTATCACTTCAAGCTAAAAGCTTAATTACAGTCAAATAAATTAAAAATGTAAAATTTAGATTTATCGGTACATAGCACATTTAGAAAAATTACCTTGATAACAGGCGCAATTCGATGGACATGCAATACTTAGTACATTATTATTATGTTTCAGATCCATAGCGTGTTAACCTACAATGCAACCCATACACTGACTGTCATTTAAATGATAAAAGTATATCATGTATTTCCTATCGCTTAAAATTGATAGTTCTGAAATTGTGTGTGTTCTTTTTTTGTTGTCGCCATGAATGGCATCTCAACAGATACAGAAGGTGTGCATTCAGGGTTGTAATCTAAAGGAGAATAACCCAACAGCATCATGTGACCTAGCCAGGTTTCTGTGTCTCCTGCCTTGTCTTACCGACCTGACGATAAAGGATTCAGGCGATCAATACGCATATCTTTTCCTTCGTGATGATTTCTACAACGAACTTGCTCGTCAGGCCTCATTCTCAAAGGTGATTTGCAAGGTGTATAACGTTAACCGGGAATACGGGACATTTGCCATATGGTTAACTAGAATGATGAATAATGAAACTGTAAACTACTTTGTACCACAATTTACGAGCAAACAAAATGAGTTAAACCGTATCTAATAAAGAAAAGTCACTGATGTTTTATTACCATAATCTATGTAAATGATTGTTTCTTTTCATTAATCGACCCTTAATGACCGTGATGTTCAGTAATCACAGCTCCTACCACATCCCTTGATGATTATTTTTCTTCGGTTTATCACTTCAAGCTAAAAGCTTAATTACAGTCAAATAAATTCAAAATGTCAAATTTCTATTTATCGGTACATAGCACATTTAAAAAAATTACCTTGATAACAGGCGCAATTCGATGGACATGCAATACTTAGTACATCATTATTATGTTCTAATTCTATAGAGTGTTAACCTACAATTAATACACGTCATGAAAATGATAAAAGTATATCATGTATTCCCTATCGCTTAAAATTGATAGTTCTCAAATTGTGTGTGTTTTTTTTTCATGAATGGCATCTCAACAGATAGAGAAGGTGTGCATTCAGGGTTGTAATCTAAACGAGAATGACCCAACAGCATCACGTGACCTAGCCAGGTTTCTGTGTCTCCTGCCTTGTCTTACCGACCTGACGATAAAGGCCTCTGAAGAGCAATACGAAGATCTTTTCCTTCGAGATGATTTCTACCACGAACTTGCTCGTCAGGCCTCATCCTCAAAGGTGATTTGCAAGGTGTATAACGTTTACCAGGAATACGGGACATTGGCCATATGGTTACCTAGAATGATGAATAATGAAACTGTAAACTACTTTGTACCACAATTTACGTTAAAAAAAATGACCCTTAATGACCGTGATGTTCAGTAATTACAGCTCCTACCACATCCCCTGATATTTTGTTCGGTTTAGAACTTCAAGCTAACAGCTGAATTACAGTCAAATAAATTCTAAATTAAAAATTTATGTTTATCGGTACATAGCACATATTAAAGAATTACCTTGATAATAGGCGCAATTCGATGGACATGCATCCAGTACTTAATACATCATTATTATGTTCTAATTCTATAGCGTCTTAACCTACAATGTAGTTAATACACTTACGATCATGAAAATGATAAAAGTATGTTATGTATTCCCATGGAGGTACTAAAGCTCCATGGTATTCTCTATCGTTTTAAATTGATAGTTCTCAAATTGTGTGTGTTCTTTTTTGTTGTGGCCATGAATGGCATCTCAACAGATAGAGAAGGTGTACAGAAGTGTCGTAGTCGAGTGGTTAAAGCACTTGACTTGAAATTCAAAGGTCGTGGTTAGATCCCCGACGTGGCACTAATCTTTATTTGCCACACTCGAGCCAGATGAGGTAAATGGGTACCAGGCAGGAATTACTTCCTTGAAATGCTAGAGCGCTGTAATGGCACCATTAAGGCTAAAGCCGGGGTGATAATTAGTGCTCCTCGGAAAAGAATTTCTAAATAGACGGCGCTATAGAAATGCCTATTATATTAGTAGTATTAAGGGTTTTAATGTAAATGAGAATATCACAACAGCATCTCATAATGATTTCCATTGAGATATTGCTCGTCTTGCTTCTAAAATATACCTCTTACAGCAGGTATACTTCTTTACAATGTCAGTGACAAGTTTCCCATCTGTTTGAGTGATGCGCTCCAGATAAACCTAATGCATTATAACCACTGAAACAATTGAATAACGCATTATACGAGGACAAATAAATAAAGAATAAATATGAAGAAGTGCTATATTCCAAGTCAACTACAAAAATACCATTCAACACCAAATATATTACATCATCAGTCTGCAGTAATAATAAATAATAATAAAGTCATTTTATATAGCGCATAATAATAAATTCTCTATGCGCTTTACAACAATTATTCAGTAGACCTATTATTCCCCCTTATGACTATTTGGCATCACCCCATTTACATCTCTATCTCTCTCACTCTCTATCTCTTTCTAAATGTCAGAGGTAAAAGTGACAGAGGTAAAAATGTCAAAGGTAAAAATGTCAGAGGTAAAAATGTCAGAGGTAAAAATGTTAGATGTAAATATGTCAGAGGTAAAATGTCAGAGGTAAAAATATCAAAACAAAAGCATGTTACAGATTGAATATTGGTAATGGTTGTATATTGGGCTTATCAAAAAAAAATAACGAAGGATTCTCTGCAGTCATTATTTCAGCGCTGATTTATTTTCTTCTTTCTTTAACTTTTATTTACCTTTCAGCCCAAAATTGTGACTTTTTGCCCGATTATTGCCGAGGGGAGGTGGGGGAGAGGGGCTACTCCCCCCTCCCCCTGGCTTGTACACCAAGGCCCTGAATCACATAGTACATCTTTCAAGCCTCAACAAACAAATCAAATCTTCACTTCTGTTGCTCCTTTTTGGCCTATTTTTTACCCAAATACTACCATAACCATTAATTGTTTTTAGCTCACCTGAGCCGGAGGCTCAAGGTGAGCTATTGCCGCCGTCCCCGTCCGTCGTCCGTTAACCTTTATACACTTTCATATTCTTCCTAAAAACGCATGGTCAGATTTTAACAAAACTTGGCAGGAATCATTCTTATGGGTAGGGGATCCAAAGTTGTAGATTTCAAACATATTCTCCAGATTTAGCCCTACAACTGTCAAGGTATGCAGATACCTTCTTAGGTGAAGAATAAAATGTGTCCATAACAGTTCCCAGGATGGCCCCATTGGGCCCCTGTGGGATGGGGGGAAGGGGGTAACCGGTTGGGGAGGGGGGGGGGGGGTGGGCTCAATGTTAAAAGTAACTGTGTCACCTGCTTCGAAACGCAGTTTCCAGCAAGTACATATTCGTACAAGTAGTACACATTAGACAAAATGCGAAAAAACGGTTGAATTTGAGGGACTTAAACTGTATTTCTCTCACGTTTCTTAATCACAAACATGATGTTATTATATAAGGTTACACTGTGTTATGTTTAACCCAACAAATACAATTATTTCTGCCTTTCGAAACGCTCTGCATAAAAGTCGAAAGCACATGACAAAATACCTGGGTAGATATGTCTCAACGTTTACTACATGTAGGCCTACTATCTGACATTCTTCAAGCGAAGCTTTGAGGAAAAAAAATCATCCGTATCTTAATGTTTTCTTGTGATAACAGTCTTTGCTGGGATGAACATTAAGATGGGTTTGATGACTGAATTTTTGGAATTTCTGTGCGATCTTTATAACGGATTCCCTGTTTTTATCTCATTCAATCTTTATATTCTATGAACTTACTTCCTCCAAACCATATAAACATTAAAACATTAACCAATTTAAAATATCAAGAAATGTTAGAAATTCATATATGCAAACTTGATCACAAAATATAAGTTTCAAATTTATTTTCCACATTGTATTATCCTCATGACATGTACGAAGTACAAAACACAGTCAGTTATAAAATATACCTTATGATATTGCAGATGGGAAAATACTAAACTAGCCCAGTAGCTTACATCTCAACATTTTGTGTGATAAAGTGCTGAGATATTAGGACTGCACTGATTTTTTACCCCGACATTTTTTTGTTAGGGACTGAGTTATAGAGTATACACATTAAAACAAAGAACTCAGTGTTATTTAGGGTACGCGTATGCATGTTCCCTCCTTTTGAAAACACCCCCCTGCGCGAAAAGTACCCCTATACCGGACATTTGGGAACACGCATGCGGTCCCTCTGACCCCGGAGTGGGGGGAGTGGGGGGAGTGGGGGGAGTGGGGGGGGGGGGGGGTCGGGATGCATGTATAAACATGGCTGCTCAGTTTACAGGAGCTGGAACTTCCAGCAGGAGGCCACACACTTGTGATAGTAGGGATGGCAGCCTCCCGAAAGGTAGTTAGTGAGGGTGTATTAACAGTGTATTCCAGATGTTCACGGTACGTGGATAGAAGGAGTATTTAAAGGCATCTACAGTAGAATCTGGTTTGTGAGTTTGAGGGGGTGGTCACTATAGTATGCATATGTAAGAGGCTGGAGTAATGGTATGTGGGAGTGTAATATTGTGATAGACTTTGAAAGGTAAGGTTGCACGATCGTGCAAAAAGGCGATGACAGTGCAGTGCATGGATTCAAGTTTAGGTTTGAGACAATTAAGCTGCAATGAAGACGTGCCGAGTCTTCCGGTAGTCTCGATGGGTGAAACGAGCGGTGGCTTTCTCATCTGTACCCTCTCAAGATCTCAAATTCAGATGGATGTGTGAGGCCGGGTTCCAGACCTCAGCACCGTATTCTATCTGTGGTCGCACAAGGGCTCTGTAGGCTCTGTTTTTTTTCTTCTTTGGAGCAGGGTGATAAAGTCCCAAGAAATCCCAATGTGCGATTGCACGGCTTTGTGACAGATTTGCTGGTAGTGGAGGTTCCAACGTAAATCATGTGCTATTGTTACACCCATATTTTTGAATTGGTAGTTTTAAGAGTTGTTATATACCTCTCTTTAGAAATCTAGCCATCTGATTGGTCGAAATTGCAGTCGTGATTTTAGCCATTCTCCCGTAAAGAGACGAACAATGCCAATAATGGTCAATAGTTCATGAGTGATATTCCCGCAAGATTCCGGTTACCACGAAAATAGTAATATTTTACTGCGATCCTCATTCATGAGTGATATTCCCGCAAGATTCCGGGTACCAGGAAAATAGTTGCGATCCCAATTGGTTTACGTGTTAAAACTTAGTTTGTGCGCAACGTGGATACCATACAGTTTTTGTGCGATTAATTTGGTCGCTACATTTTATCTCGAATACAGGCCTACGTGTAATTTCCGATTTTTTAGTTTCTAAACTATATTTCATGTCCAAAGAAGGTAAAAATGGCTGAAGAGACTTGATTAATTCTGCGGACAGCAAGAACACCAAAAGTTACGTGAAATTCTCTGTAAAAATATTCAAAGACTAGGTCTACCTGCAAGTTATCAACACAAACCTCGATAGCGTAAACAAACTTGATTACCGTATATGGTAAGTCGCATATGTATTCTATGACCATTTTTACGGTATATAAAAGATATAATGCTTTAATATTCGAGCAATAGTTGTTTCATGGGCTCTCGGGGATGTTGCATCTTGCTATCACCCCTCAGCATGTCTCGGGTGATATCAGGATGCAACATCCCCTTGATCCTATAAAACAACTATTCCTCTCATAGCAGTCATTATATCTATATATTATTATCTCTAATTTCTAAACAGATTGAAAAGCTCTACATAGACTGCAACCTGAAGAAAAATGATCGAACAGCATCGCGTGACCTAGCCATTTGTCTTTGTCTTCTGCCTTGTCTCACTGACCTGACGGTGGAGGACGCTAGTAAACTACTGCTATATGATGATTTCTACCTTGAGCTTGCTCTTCTTGCTTCTTCCTCAAAGGTAAGGTAAACTATGATAAACAGATATTGTTTATTTCTCCCATGTTCCGCCAACAACAACAAGCGTTATCGGCGATCCAGTGAAGGGGATGTGGGTGGAGAAACGCCTTTCACAGCTCAAGTAGGGTCTCCCACACCTTGATCTTTAGAAAAATCCTTCAAATAAAACTTGAAGACTCTAAAATATGACCGTCGCTCTTTTGATCACGTTGCCTTTTAAAAAAATGTTTCATTGATTATCTGTATTATTTGAAAGGATTGACAGCCGAACAGAATGATGGAAAGTTTTGAATAAAAGTTATCTTAAGAAGAACATCACAACAGCATCTCATAATGATTTTTATTATAATATTGCTCGTCTAGCTTCTACTTCAGTATCTGAAAGCATACCTCTTACAATGTCAATGACAAGTTTCTCATCTATTTGAATGACGGATTCTAGACATATTTGGTGATGGATTGTAAGCTCACAAAACCTCCCACCCCTCCCCCCCCCCCCCCCACCTCCGCTCCGTCACGAAAACATCCCACTATCGATATATTTAGCGGTACAATATACAATATCTGACAAGGGATTATTTCAGAAATCAAACCAATAAAAAAAGTAAAGGTTCTTTGCATAATTCGCAGGGTATCCCATTTTCGTTTGAGTTTTTGTCTTATATTTTGCTCCCTTAAATTCCAGAATCCTTTCTTCTCAAACCCCAAGGACAACTGGGTACAATGAACATAGATCACGATCGGTCCTCCAGGGCCCACTTGCACCATTGCAGATGACGAATCTCCAAGGAAGACTACCATCTCAATTTGAACAGCCACATCAGCAATATTATACACATTCTCGGACAGATGTCTATCCATATCTGTTGCGTCCACAGGCACTGCATAGC
Source organism: Strongylocentrotus droebachiensis (assembly GCA_035222895.1). Lineage (NCBI taxonomy): Eukaryota > Metazoa > Echinodermata > Echinoidea > Camarodonta > Strongylocentrotidae > Strongylocentrotus > Strongylocentrotus droebachiensis. The sequence goes on along the minus strand of JAVYIG010011511.1, from coordinate 42,012 downwards.
GCAGGGCAATATCAAGACATATATAGATTGTCAGATCCTGGTGATTTGTTACCAACAGGACCGCAAGACTATCCACCACTCTGGCAACAATATCCACAACAATACCAGTCACTTGGAGATGTTCCGACAGCACGTTCATCACAAATGATCAACCCACATCAAGGAATGACACCAACAACCCGGCTTCACCGCCAATCAGCCACGTCAGGAACATTCCTGCCACCAGCCATCACCTACCATCACAACCAGCAACATCAAACACACGTTCCGTATCACCTGTCATTTTCACAGACACCTGTCTCACAGGAAGCATGGCAGCATCCAGACCAAAACAGAGTGGGCGAACCATTTCTGCCATTTCAACAATCGCGTCAGCAGCATCAACCCATCATGTCACAGAACCAAGAGCTCATACAAAATTCGCATCAACAACTGTATTTTGCTCGGGCTCCACCACAGAGAGAAACACAAAGTCAACTCAACCTCCTGTCCGGCTCACATCAAAGTGAACAATCAAATCAGCTTGCACGACGTTTGGGTGAACCACAAGTCCACCCATACTCCCAAACAGCACAGCACCGCCTACCACAGCCTCTCTTAATGACAGAGCAGCCTCGGTACTATTCGACAACACATTCATTAAATTACTATGATCAACGGCACATCATCAATCCTCAACGACCAATGATACATATGATCCAACAACCCACATTGCTGTCAGAAACGTCGACAGTAGCGTCTTTACAACCAGCCTCCCAGCCATCGTTTCATCAAACACACGTCTGCATCGTCCAAGGCAACCGCACTTTTCAGAGTTCATACTTCCCTACAGATTACCCCGAGCATCACGTGATCCACAACAACCAAACACTCACCATAATACAGTATATACGTCCCGTGGTCCTCAACCACGCCACCAGCAAAGTCCCTAAACTCATACACAACTTCATCCGGAGATGGATCCAAGATGGATGGAATTGTCTAATCCGCACCTATCTCAAGGGGCTGTAGCAAGGTCACCCTTTTCCTCATTGGTAAAGATTTTATTGTAAACGTCCCCCACACAAACGGCCACTTACCACTTTCTAACGGGTAGATTGGCCTCCTAGGAGCTTGCATTAGACCTTCATGATGAAAAATATATAGTATGTTAAAGGTAAAGACCAGTATTGGTAACGCCCCAATTTCAAAAAATGAAATGGAAGCTTGTTTTGACTAATACATGATGATAAAAAATTTGCCGGGAAACCGCCTACTAATTCATATATTTGGTAAATTTGTTTCTCTCATGGTCGTGTGAGAGATATAGGGTAGTCCCATATACATCTTTCTTTGTATAGTGCTTGTAACTTTACGAAGAATGGGCCAAATTTCTTATGATTTTGATGATTCCAGAACCTTGCAGATGCTAGATGCTAGATGATCAACCTTTTCTGATCGATTCCACAACGTTTCTTTCACAATGCAATCGCATGACCATTACTGGTCTTTACCTTTAACATAATTATGTTCATAATTTCATTCTACTTTGTATAGCGTATGCGTAATCAAATGGCCAGATAACTTTGAGAGGGCCTATGCAAAGCATAGGAGTAATCAGGAATCGAAAGATCTCTATTTTGGTTTTAGGAGGGATTGAGTTATTACATGTACCCGCTTCACCATGTTTCTGAGTATAAACGGAACCATATAGACATATTGATGCTTTATATGTGCAATAAGCCAGTCTTTCATAATATGTAATATGTTTACAAGTGCATTTTCAACAGGTACAGGTTAATGAAGAAAAAAAAACATGTGCAATTTAGGTTTCAATGTGCAATAGGGTCAGCTTTATGTATATATTCTACGAGTTATTCTTTGAAGTACGATTCTAATGTTATATCATTGATAGATACTTCAAGTTGGAATTTATCTCCAAATCTCTAATATGTACATTCATTTTAGTCAGTACAATGTAAATACATATTATTTTGGTAAATGGAGCTAACAAATAGCAACATGGTAATCGAGGTTACCCCAAGTAAATCTTTGATTTATACTTCTATGGCAGACATTTTATTTTCGATCTATTAATCAATATGTTGTTGATGCATTGACTACACCCGAAATTAAATATTGTTTAGCTTGTATGATGAACAAAAATTACCAGTTACAATTTTGATTGGCTGAGCAAAGTTATGTAGGCCTACATTTCATTCATTATGTAATACATATATATGTAGTGTATTAGGTCTCTACATGACTTGTATGTTCGTTGTAAATCTCATTCAAATATCAGATTATCTGTTATTTGCTATAGAAGACCTGTTTAACTGATTCCATGCAACTTTTTGAAATAAAAGTTCTTATAGTGACAACTTAAAAACTTGTCAGACGCAGGTCCGACTTTGCAACAGGAAATGTATGTGAAGTGGATTCCAGCCCAGCCTATAAATGCAATTTTTTCATAAAATGACTGGCAACAGGCCTGGTTAGGGAGAGACGTCCATTAATTGAAATACATTAATAAACAACTTTATTTCTAAGATACATTGACCTGTTACAATTTCACGACCACTATGGTTAAGCATTCGTCTATCCGGTACATTAATTCAAAGATAATATTTCAAACCATGCATGTAATAAGGGCGTCAATGGTCATGTGCTCTTAGTAGTTTATTAATTGCATTAAGTTGAGCATGGTATAACACTAATAAGGTTGTAAAACCTCATTGTATATAGTTCTTGAATGTTTGGATACAGGGTAAAATATTTATATTCTTATGATATCTGAAAATCTTGCTCATCTTTGCTCATATCTTGTTGATGTGATAAAAAGTATGTACTTACTAGTTACTGTACTTTTGAGAATTTTATTGTGATGCCACAACAACATGATTAGAAGATCCTTTCCCTAAATTATGACCATGTCAACACTTTTCTTTTGATTTATCTTGTTTTTGTTCTGTTTTTGTTTGTTATTTTTGATCTGTTGCTGTTGTTGTTGTTTAATTATTTAATTTGTCGGAGGGGCACTATGAATAGAAATAGACCTATAATATAATTAAAAATCAGAGAAACAGAATGGTAAAATTTTAAAATGTATCGGATCAAGAATAAATATGTTTTTAACGATTGAAATATAAGAACACAGCTATGCGAATCTCACATAGGCAATTTTTTTCAGTGGATTGTGAAGTAGTGACGGATAACTATCCTGTTTGTTGTGTTAACAAATATCAAAAATGTTTTTGTATATCATTATAGGTCCTTAAAAAAAGACCATAAAATTATTGAAGGGGGAAAATAATTTTGGTGTTGGCACTATATCACGTACGTATAGTGATTGCAACTTTTAAATAATTAGTTCTTGTTACATTTTGTCAGATTTCGTCCAAACCTTCTCAAGTCTGCTTCTGCTTCCTTTTAGAGTTGTCTTTAAGAATGCAGAATGATGGAAAATGGTCATGTACATGTCAAATGCATGTGAATTTTTGTATATAAGAAGTGGCATTTTGTGCAGTTTTTGTTAATAAAATTACAGATAACAATTATAAGGTGGTATGTTTAAATTAAGTTTTCAATAAGTTATTTAAGAAAGTGAAGAAAATACAATAATAAGTGAAATAAAACAGTTTACAGATGGAAGAGATTCTTTGCAGACAGCTGATAGACGAGAAAGATAGCGAGATAGAAAAGAAGATAAAGAGAATATGAGGGAGGAGAAATAGAGAGAGAGAGTGAACAAGATTGAACAGAGGGGAGGGGAGATGTACAGAGAAAGAGAGATAGCGAGATGGAAAAGAAGATAAAGATAACATGAGGGAGGAGAAATAGAGAGAGAGACGCCAATATTGGACAGGGGGAGGGGAGATGGAAAAGAGAGAGAACAAGACTGGACAGAGGGGGAGGGGAGATAGAAATAGAAAGAGAGAGATATATAAATACAAAGAGAAAATGGGGAGGAGGACAATAGAAGATAAAACTGGAACTTGGCAAAAACTGCTGAAGGGCAAGAGAAATTGGCAGAAAAAATTAAACAACTGAAAACACATTTGATTTGATTTGATTTGATTCATTTTTCCACTCAAGTATCCACAAATTAAAATAACATATCTAAACCATACAGTATTACAATATATAATAGAACAAATAAATTATACAACTAACGAAATACTGATAAGTATGTACGTAATAAAATAAGTTTACAGAGTACATTTAAGTTTGAGAATAAGTAAGATCAGCTCTGTTCATTAAAAAACATGCTTATAATTACTGGACATGTATTGCTTTTAAAATGTCCCACTGTTAAATGACCCGTTGGATGACCTCTCTGTGCTCTGCTATATATATCATGTGATAGATAGGCCTAACAAATGCTCCAATATTGTTTAACTGTTTCCAAGGCAACATTAAATTATAACGGTTTTAAAGGGGTTGTCATGGAGCTTATCAAGACCGGAAATGTGTTGCTTTTGGTTGCTTTCTTCATCTCTCTGCACGGTAGCTAGTTTGCAACACTGGATTGAAGAGAGAGGGAAGGGGATAGAAGAGAGAGGGGAGAGGGAAGGGAGTTACAGAGGGAGAGAGAATGAAGAGAGAGGGGTAGGAAGAGAGAGGGGTAGGGAGAGAGAGGGGGAGAGAGGAAAGGGGTTAGAAGAGAGAGAGAGAGAGAGAGGCAGGAAGATAGAAAGAGAGAGGGGAGAGAGAGAGAGGAGAGATATTTAAAATGGGAATAAGAAACAAGGCAGAAAAACGTAGCATTAAAACATTTGTTATACATATCTACACAGGAGCATGCACACCGGAGCGTTCAGAAAAGACTACAATGGAGTGTCAGAGATGGAGAGAGGGGGAGAGAGAAGTAGGTTTAGACTACACATCCAGTAGAAAGGGAACATGTTTTGATCAATGTTTTTTTTCTCTCATAGTTATGGCTTTCTATCTGTTTTCTATAAACATGTATATCTCTCTCTCTCTCTTCCATATTCGGGCTCTCTTTCCCTTCATGTGGAACTTGACATATATCAATTACACTTGTTCAGTGTATTCTCTCTCTCTCCCAGCAAATATTACACATGTATTCCGTACTACAAGCTCAGTAAAAATATAACTTCTCACACAAAATTTGGTCATCAAAAAGCAAACCGAATACACAGTAAACTCAAAAATTGTTCAAAAGAAAGAAAACTTTATTTTTTTAATACAAACAAGTTGTTGCTGTACAAATTTTTACAGATTTCTAATTTTTCACATTTTAAAATTGCAATTCCTACACTTTGTACAGATATGCCTTTAATACAGATATTGGTCAACTTACTGTCGAGTGGAAGACCCTTGCAAATGATCTACCAAAGTCCCGTGAGTTTCCTATGCAGGGCTGCATGTCAACACACACGCACACATACTGTCTGGGTTACGAGATTTATGACATCACCATCACGTGCAAAAATGAAACCCTTCACAAATATTGACTTGATCCCGTTTGGTTGTACTTCCTGAAGCCGCATGTTATTTCTTTCTCGTGGACTGCTATAAACTGATCTGTTTGAAACTCCGGGGTATCGAATTTCGAGAACTTTTCGAGTTTACTCTTATATCAAGCAGGCTAATTGAGCACATTAGATGATTCAAAGGCAAGCGAATCCGGACAGTCAAAAAGTGGCTTGAATAGTGACAAAAGACTGGAATTCTTGCACGAGACTCATGTTTAAATAATTAGTCTCATCATTCTCCCAGATGACATCAACTTGAGCCGCAAGCACCGCCGTGGTAAGCAGAGATTCTTCTACACGAACTGCCATTACGGACTTTATCGTTAGACTTGTTAACTAGTAGTTCAAAGTTCTAATTTCTCAATCATTATTACGTCGAAACAACTCGTCGTTCCTCCAAACTAAAGGCAGTGATTGCCGTCATCATGTAAAGGCAGCCTAATTTAAACAGAACGTGAGTAGTTTATTTACTGTTTCATATTTCAGAAAAATAAGTATTTGTCTTAAATTGATTTTAACAATATTATTAGAATGTACATAAGAAATTAAAAAAATAGTATAAAAAAGACGAACATAGCATCAGTAGACATATGCACGTGATATCAAAAAAATATTGAATGAGATATAAAGGTACAGATGGAGAGGGAAAGAGAGAAAGAGAGATAGGGAGAGAGAGAGGAGGGGGAGGGTAGAGTAGAGGATAAACCGAAACAGTCAATGCAATGTTAACAATAAAAATTGTCTGTGTGAGTATATATATATATATATATATATAAGGGAAAGGAAAGAAGGTGAAAGAATGATGTCAATACAATACGAGGTGGACAAATGGTGAAGAGAAAGAGAGTCGAAAGTCAGAAAGAGAGAGAGAGACAGAGAGTGAAAGAGGGAAATGTTGTATCTGTCACTTATTTCCATGAGTATTTGCAATTAAGTATTTACACGATTTGAGACATTATATATTTCTTTTCTTTTTTTGGCATATAATACGACAAAACTGGCACAGTATGATGGGGGCGATGGCGCACCTTTTCAAAGGGGGGGGGGGGGAGCTGCCACCAACAAGAAGGGCACTTTTTGTATAGGTAACTTTTGGATAAGAACATGCAAATCATCTCCAAACTGCACTAGGAGCAAACAGCTCCAACCAAAATCAAAAATGAAATTACAAGCATTACAGATATAAAAAGAGGATTATTGTCCCCAACTTTGTTTAAACTGTGCACAGAGTTGATATTTCAGGGAAATTGCAAATATGAAGAGTGTCAGTGTTGGAGGTGTGAACATCAGTGATTTTCGCTGTGGTGATGGCACTGGCAGTGTGCAGAATAGAAAGAAGATATGCAAAAGTTTCTGGATACTGTCAAAAGTGAAAAATTTGGCCTGTATATGATTTTTAAGAACGTCACGTCTACGATTTTGAGTAAGGCAGAGGAACAGTCCATACTCTGTTTTCAATTAAATGGCAGTTTAATCAAGGGAGTCAATAATTGCAACTACCAAGCATAAAATATAATGTCAGGTGCATAAACAAAATATCCTTGTAGGACTAGTTGAAGAAAGAAAGAAAAATTTGGGTAACATTATAAGACAACATTGTCTCTTGAATTATTTGTTGGAAGATATAAAGGAGAAAGACATAATACCTAGATTGAAATTATAATATTAGAGTGTATTAGAATGGTAGTAAAAGATACTACACTGTAAAGGAAGCCGAGAACAACTTGGAGAAAGACATAATACCTACACTGTTAGAAAAAAATTAAACAAGTTGTTTACAATTTTAAACAACCACAAGTTAACCGGTGAATCGCTCAACTGTTGTTTAAAAATTAAACAACTTAACGTTGTTTACGTTTTGAACACTTAGTTGTTTAAAAATTAGAAAAACTTTTAAACAACAGTTGTTTAGTAATAAGATTGCACAACTCGGTTGTTTAAAGCAAGTTGTGTAAATGTTAAACAATAATGTTTAAATTACTGAGCAACTGTTGTTTATTCAATATTACTGCACAACTGGGTTGTTTAAAAGGAGTTGCTTAAATTTTAAACAGAACTGTTTAATGGTTATTACCTGGTTGTTTAAATTTGTGAAATGACCTACTGGAACCACTCCTGCAATAATCACAAAGATTACACTGTAACATGTAGAGCTTGTTGCCAATTTACTTCAACATTTGTTCATCATATTCATTTAAACAGTGACAGACAACATTATTATTTGTCTCTATAACTTCACCTAAACCCCATCGGCAAAGCCGAGAAGAACCAAGTCGTCGCCTTACCCTTCTTCCGCCATTTTCGTCTGCACTGCACTGCATGCAGCATGCACTGCATACTGCATGCATGTACCATGTACGTACTTTGTGCATATCGCATTGTGTGCACGCAAATTGCAATCGCGTATCGAGAAAATGTCAACGACGCAAAATCATGATTGGTTAAATCTATCACGTGATTTTCCCCCGGGACTTTTTAAACAACTCTGTTTAATTAAATTTTATTGTTTTTTAATAAATAGTTGTTTAAGCCAATCGAGCACTGATTTTTCGATTTTGAACAACGTTGTTTACGTTTTTAAACAACATTATTTTAAACAGTGATATTTTAAACACCGTTCTAACTGTGTAGATTGAAATTATAATATGAGAGTGTATTAGAATGGCAGATAACAGATATAATTATATGGAAAACGTTTTAGTCAATGTCTGAGCTCGGGAAAAATACCATGATAGATTTTAGAAAGGAAAGAAAGGGAAGGGGCCCAGTTAAAAAGAAAAACCGGGCTAGCATATCATAATTGAAAGTTGGCACTTATCACATTGAATAGGGTTTGCTCACTTGAATAAGGTTCACTCATCACATTTGAACAAGGACACATTATATTTGAAAAAGGTCATCTATCGGAAGAGAAAAGGTCTCTTACGAAAAAATAAAGGGGCACTTGTCAGAGTAAAAGTGGGCAATTATCAAATTCGAATTGGTACAACTTTTAGAGGTAAAAGGGGGCATTTACAAGTAGGGAAAGGAATACTTATTATAAACGAAAAGTGGCACTTGACATACAAACTGGTGCAAACATCAGTTTGTAATAGTGGCACTTATTTTAGGTAAACGGGGGCAAGTATAAGAATATGAAATTAATTATCAGAAAGGAAATTGGGCACTTTTCCAAAATATAAAGGGGCATGTTTGGGGTACTTGAAAAGTGGGGGAGGTACTGTGCCCCTACCCCCTGCTTGTCAATGTGTGGTTTTAGGTCTCTAAGATATCTCCTTGTTCAATTATTAAGTAATACAGTAAGGCGTTAAAAACAAAATGCTGTATTGCCCTTGCGACCTACCCCAAAATCTTAAAATCTACGGTCGGCTTTTTGATTTAAAAAAATTTATATCGTTTTTTAGAAAAGATGTTAAATGAATAAAAAAATTATGTATTTTGTTTGTTTAAATGGTATATGAATGCATAAAATCATCAAATTATTCCCAAAATCTCACTCGTCTTTTGCCCTAGTTTCAAAATCCTGCTAGCGTAAACAAGTTAGACCCCAGCCTCCTGTACGTATATATACCATGCACTGCACCTGCTACACTCAAAAAACTGAGGTGCTAAATGTTGGGTGCTGAGTGAGATTCTGCACTTGAAGTGCCAAAATCAGCACTTGACGGGTTAACTTTAACAAGGAAACCGAAACGTGCTGAATATTTGAGTGCTGAAAACGAGTGCTATAACAATATGCAGCACTTAACATCGAGTGCTGACTGCATAACCTGATCTGATTGGTCGGTTAGTATAATAGCTGTTACCTTGTGAATATTTGTTTTTGAATCAAATTCAGCTAAGAGATTCTTACATTCTTCATTCTCCAGGTCAATACCCAAGGCCTCAAAAGTCTGAATAAATTTGCTCCTTAAACTGTCAACAACATCAGTATTCAAAGCTGTTGCAGCAGATAACACTCTGTTTGTCATAGCATGGGTCATGTTGGTGTTTGATAAAAGAGAACCAATGAAAAATGCAGCTGGTCTCACTATGAACATGACAGACAATGAAAGCGGACAAAATATACAGTTCCTCAGGTAGACAAAGGAACATCCCTTGACTGCTATTATGTAAAATGTGTAAAACAGGTGAATATGCATGTGACACCTGTTCTACACATTTTTACATAATAGCAGTGAAGGGATGTTCCTTGGTCTACCTATGGAACTGTATATTTTGTCCGCTTTCATTGTCTGTCATATTCATAGTGTCTTGTACTGTCATTATGCATTGCTCCATCTTGTTCTTGTAGTAGGCCTATCCTATCATCATCATCATCAAATGCATCTTCTGCTGCAGGATTATGCACTTCACCAACAGCAACACCCAAATCAGCATCAACTAGACCCTCCATACCCTGTACAGCTTCAGGTTCAGTTCAGGTTCTTCTTGTGGATGTTGGTTTAATAAATGTTTCCTGTAAGAGTTGAAAGTGGTAAATGACGAAGGACATCCACCTTGACCACATAGGCATATGTTCTGGCTTATTGCAGAACTTTGTCAACATGTGCCTTTACTGCAACAGTGTTTTTTGGTTAAACTGTTAATAAAATACCAACTATATATATAAAGTCATTTATTTGTCTTTTTTTTGTGTGTGAGTGTGACAAAATTGCATAATTTCACTATATATGAAATATAACGCCTGGAGTGCTAAAACATATAACACCAGTAGTGCTAAACATTACAAAACTGTTGTGTTCTGCACCTAAGTTGTGCAGTTTTTTAGCACTACTAGTGCTATTCAGAGTAGATTGTGGGGTTATTTAGCACCACCTGCCCAACATTCATAGCACTTGAAGTGTTTTTTTAGCACTTTTTAGTGCTTATCTATAGCACTTAAACTAGTGCTGAACTAGCACTTGCACTTGTGCTGAAATAGCACTAGCTGTGCAGTCCCTATGCGAGCACTGAAAAGGTGCTGAATATAGCCCTCCAAGTGCTAAAAATAGCACTACGTTTTTTTGAGTGTAGAAAACGAGCTAGATTTGAGCGACGTTCCCGGTTTTGAGTTTTTGGGGCGAAGGCTATTGTTTTGAGGGGGGGGGGGGGGAGTTTTAAAAGAAATAGAAATCCGACCAACTGACCCAGGTTCCGGCACTTAAAGGGCAATACAACATAATGTATAATCAATCATATTGAACAAATATCATATATGTGACATCTTTCTGTAAGTTTTGTTTGGCTTCACATGCTTTATGTCTACTTTGGTGTTGAACAATATTAACAATTAACATAGTAGGGATATATACACTTACTGTACAAAACCGCGTTTTTTGTTAATCGAGAACTTACGATGGGAGTAATGGCTATGCAACGTCCCCCAAACTCACATTAAACCTCCCTGGAAAACACTGCTCAGGAGTGTGATTTTTCAAGACCGCACGAAACTCGGAGGGTTATTTCCTATGTAAACTCATGAGAAACACAGGGGGACTTGGGGACAAAAACTCTATACGCAAGGGAATTTTCATGATATTAATCAAATGTAACGGTATCAGTAGTATTTGCCTGTGTATGTCATGCATGTTTATCTACGATTGTATAATACACAACATTATTACAAGAAATTACACTTTCGAGTCACATAATGACTGTTTGTTTATGTACACTTATAGTTTTAAAGCAAGATTCGATTTTAAGAATTTGCTTGACCTCGTTCTAAAAGTCCCGAGCCCTTTGATTTTTTTCAATTGCATTATTATGTATAGGTATATAACTCTTTCAAAATATTCACGGATAGCTTGGTAAATAGTTATGCTATTGACCCATAAATTTATCATGCCATGCAGGGTTGGAGAACGTAACTAATCATACGCAAACTACAAAGATGACTCAGAAATGACGTGTATTTTCACGAAATTATATTTAGATTTATTTTCATATTGTTTTCTATATAATGTAAACAGAATCTATATATTCTGTTACTCATTAATAATTACTGTCTTCCTTTGAGCGTAAATTTATTATTTAAGTCAGGAATAATATGTCTGCGGTTCAGGCTAGATGAAACTATAACAAAAAACAAGTCGGCAAGCGAGTAGAATGATCATTTATTTATTGATGAAACAAATTACTTGCTATCTTAATTCATTGTGGCGTTGCTAGTTCCAAAACTACTTTTCGCAAGGCCCCTGCCCTACATCAACTACATATCCAGTATGTTTTAAGATCAAAATTACAGATAAAAGTAAATTAATCATGATGTTAAGACACACAAAAAAAAACCTCTCCTAACTATTCCTTTTTAAACCTTTACGCTCTAAAAACTCCGGATTTGGTCATCTTTCTGTAGGCCTATGTACAGACCCTTGCTTACATTAAAAATAAAGACCAGTTATGGTCATGCGATTGCATTGTGAAAGAAACGTTGTGAAATCGATCAGAAAAGGTTGATCATCTAGCCGCACTGCAAGGTTCTGGAATCATCAAAATGATAAGAAATTTGTCCCAGTCTTCATAAAGTTACAAGCACTGTACACAGAAAGATGTATATGGGACTACGCACAGTGCTTGACACGTGCGTTTTTATCTCTCACACACCAATAGATAAACTAATTTACCAAATATTTATCAATTAGTAAGCGGTTTCCCGGCAACATTTGTATCATCATGTATTATTCAAAACATATTCTTTCACAGTCATGATTGGTAATAAGAGCTTCCATACATTTCATTTTTTGAAATTGGGGCGTTTCCAATACTGGTCTTTACCTTTAAATACAAATTGGCAACTCTACTACCCAACATGTGAGCATTTTTATAATATTTGAACAGCGTATTAACAAATAATTTTTTATATTACGCAAACTACAAAGTTCACTCATAACGACGCTGGATTGCACGAAATGATAATTAGATTTTGTTTAATATTCTTTATCATGCATAACTCAAATAGAATCTGCATATATTTATGATACCCTGTTATTCATCAACTATTATATACCTCACTTAAGAAATCCAGCCATCTGATTGGTCGAAATTACTTTAACTATTTCTGTAAAATTCCCAGTAACCATGGTTAAAACAGTTCTAAAATCCAAGTAACCATGGTTACCGGGAAAATAGTTCAGTCTCCATGGTTACCCCATAGGTTTACATGTTAAAAAAATGGTTTGAGCGATCGAGGATACCGTACGTGTGCGAAGAATTGGTTGCTATATTTTACCAATTTTGTAATACAACTAGCGCAGACGACCGACTGTACTAGGCCAAAATGGCTGAATTAGAAACGCTCCCAAGATTTCAGCTTCTTGATGATGATCAAATGAGAGACATGCTGACAGCAAGAACACCAAAAAGGGTACGTGAAATCTTCCATAATTTTGTTTCAGTAGGCCTAGATCTGGATTCTAGTACGCGACAACCAGATGCTGGTGATTGTAGTGATTTGTAGTACGTCACGGACAGATGCAGATCCTTCCCGTAGAGATTACACACATCCCTATGCATTTCCATTGGCCATTGCGCACTCGATCATGCTAGATTGGTCGATGTTTTAATTACCAGAGATTCAAACTAATATTGCTCGTGATCCTGAAGATGATACTCAAAAAGTGAGGTGTCATATGAAAGCGCAGGTTTTTCTCCATATTCCCCACAAGTCCGGCCCACCCCTAAAATTGTAAAAATATCTTGCTTAGACTAGAATCTACAGATCTAGACTAGAGTCTAGTCTAGAGTCTACTCTCAAAGAAACACTCATAAAAACCAACCGTGCAGATAAACTAGAGAAAGGCCAAGGTGGTGTCATAATTCTTTCGGCATATAAAAATATTAATGACTGCTTTAATATTCGAGAAATAGTTGTTTTTATACGCTCTCGGGAAGGTTACAATTGGGCTATTGCCCTCGGCGGGCAATAGCCCAATTGTAACCTTCCCTTGAGCGTATAAAAACAACTATTTCTCTCAAAGCAGTCATTAATACTATATTCTATCACCCAATGGACAAAGACTTGTCAGTTGAGGCGGGAAGGATTATGGAATTATGGACCTTGAAAAAAAACCTGCTGATGAGGAGTTATAGGAGTGTGAATTCCGCGCGAAAATCGGCGTTTTGTTTGTTTCGTTCTTCTACGAAGTAAAAGTTCGTTTGCAGACCACAGAGACACCGGGATTTGTTCTTCCGCGCGCTACGAGGGTCGAGCATTATTTTTTTTTTTTGGGGGGGGGGCAACAGATGATCATGCGCACAACTTGCTAAAGACCGCGGACTTTATTTTGTAGCAAAACTCCGAGAGTTCTTTGAGGTCCCAGTTTAAAGGATTGGGAAAAATTATCGCGGCTTTGTTAGTGTAAAAGGGCCTAGTCGGAATCGTTATATTATGTTACTCATTATTTTCTGCCATCCTTTGATTTATTATTTAAGGCAGGAATAATATGTCTGCGGTTAAGGCCAGATGAAACTATACAAAACTAAGTCGGCAAGCGAGTAGAATGATCATTTATTTATTGATGAAACAAATTACTTGTTACTAAATTACCATGGATGGTGTTGTTAGTTCCAAAACTGCTTTTCGCAAGGCCCCTGCCCTACATCAACTACATACCCAGTGGCCCGAATTCACAAAGGAGGTTTGTCGACAAACCAAGGTTTTCGTGCGTCATATGACGCGTATCGACGCGTCATATGACGTACTTAAACCAAGGTTTGTCGACAAACCTCCTTTGTGAATTCGGGCCAGTATGTTTTAAGATCGAAATTACAGATAAAAGTAAATTAACCATGATGTTAAGACCAAGAAAATAACCCTCTCCTTACTATTCCTTTTAAATCTTTACGCTCTAAAAACTCCGGATTTGTTCATCTTTCTGTGCTCAATCCTACAAACCCTTGCTTACATTTAATTAAATACAAATTGGCAACTCTACTACCCAACATGTTAGCATATTTTAAGATTTGAACAGCGTATTAGCAAATAATTATTTATCTTACGCAAACTACAAAGTTCACTCAGAAACGACGCGGGATTGCACGAAATTATATTAATTGGTTTATATATTCTTTATCATGCTTAACTCAAATAGAATCTGCATATATTTATGATACCCTGTTATTCATCAACTACTATCACCCAATGTACAAAGACTTGTCAGTGGGGCGGGAAGGATTATGGAATTATGGACCTTGAAAAAAAAACCTGCTGATGATGAGTTACAGGAGTGTAAATTCCGCCGAAAATCCGCGTTTTGTTTGTTTCGTTCTTCTACGAAGTAAAAGTTCGCTTGCAGACTACAGAGACACCGGGATTTGTTCTTCCGCGCGCTACTAGGGACCAGCATTTTGGGGGGCAAACAGACATGATCATACGCACAATTTTTGTTTATTTATTTTTTTGTTTTTGTTTTTGAGATGAAGGAAACATTAATTCAATACATTTTCAACATTCTTCACAAGTCTACAGACAAATATGTAGAGTTTTCTGTAAAATGCATAAAATTAGCACTTTGCATAATTAATTAGGCTATGACGACAAAAATTTGCATATTAGGCAAAAACTAATTATACCATCTTGTTCCTTACGTAAATATCTACAAACATGCACATTTTCGTGTTCAATCATACGCACAACTTGCTAAAGACCGCGGACTTTATGTTGCAGCAAAACTCCGCGAGTTCTTTGAGGTCCCAGTTTATAGGATTGGTACAATTTTCGCGGCTTTATAAGCGTAAAAGGGCCTAGTCGGAATGAATTTCTGGCACATGATATAGTATACTTTACTGACACATACTGGGGTTAACAAAATGAAAGCAACAGTTAAATTGCTTCAAGGCAAATGGGTCGACATTTATTTAGGTACACAAACGCGACACGCAAGAGAATTTTGATATCATCGAATTTAACGTTATCAGTAGTATTTCCCTGTCATATGTGATATGCATAATTACCTAAGATTGTATGATACATATAAAATTAGTGAGATTGAGATAACAATTTCAAGCCACAGTATGACTATTTATTAATGTACATATTTGTTTGGGAATTCCTTCAACATTAAGAAGAGATTGTCAATGATAGGACACCAGCTTTAGGACCCTTTGGTACCAACTGTCATGAGAGAGGGTCGTGAATTATTCAGGTGATAGCTTGGTAAATAGCAATGCTATTGACTCATAAATTGATCATGCTAGGCAGGGATGCAGAACTTGACTAATCATACGCAAACTAAAAAGATGACTCCTAAATGACACGTTTTTGGACGAAATTATGTAGCACCATTTTATTATTATTATAACTATTATTATTATTATTATTATAACTATTATTATTATTATTATTATTATTATTATTATTATTATTATTATTATTTTCATATTAAAAAAAAAATATATATAATGCAAACAGAATCTTAATACTTTGTTACTCATTAATTACTGTCATCCTTTGAGCGTAAATTTATTATTTAAGGCAGGGGTGGAATGTTTGTGATTCAGACTAGTTGAAACTATGAAAACAAATCTGGAAGCGAGTAGTAAGATCATTTATTCATTGATGTAAAACGTTACTTGTTATTTTAAGCCATGGTGGCATTGTCAGTTCCAAAATTGCTTTTCGCAAGGCCCCTGCCCTACATCAACTACATATCCATTATGTTTTAAGATCGAAATTACAGATAAAATTGATTACTTAAGATTATAATTAATCATGATTTTAAGACCAACAATTATGAATTAATTATCTATTCCGTCTACAGCTTTTCGCTCTCAAGACTCAGTTAAGACCAACAACAAAAAAGAACCCTAACTATTCCGTTTAGATCTTAACGCTCTCAAAACTCCGGATTTCTCCATCTTTCTAAGCTTTATATAACAGATCCTAGCTCACACTAAATAAACATTGGCAACTCTACTACCCAACATGTGAGCATTTTTATTAAGATTTGTACAGCATATTAACATTTTTTTTGGTTGCACTTAGTCTATTAGGGCATGATAATGGTTTCAATAGAATACCTTCGTGAATTTCGAAAGAAGATTCAGAACATTTCGCATGATTTATTTTGCCTCCCCAAACCCTCGACCACTAATAAGCAAAACAAAGATTTGGGTGGCTTGCTGAACATCACATTTACGTATTCCAGTATGGATCTCATTTTATTTTCTCTCTCTCATGTGTTTGATACATGTATAAAGAGAGGTAACTTCTTCTACAAAAAAATAAATTATGGTCATAACGCTTTCAACTCGCGATGTACTGAATTTCCTTACTTATACGCAAACTACAAAGGTCACTCAGAAACGACGCGGTATTGCACAACATGATATTTACATTTATTTTGATATTCTTTATCAGGCATAACGCAAATATAATCTCTATATATTTTTGATAATTATGTTTTTCATCAACTACTAGCAGCCAATGAACCACAGACCTGTCAGTTGAGGCGGGATCGAAATATGGAAATAAGGCGGCAATCAAGAGAAGCGTTTTTTTTCTTCTCTCGTTGAAAGAATGAGGGGGCTCAAACACCCTTAGAAAGTTTGTTTGCAAACTACTACTAGAATGACTATACATCACAAAGTACGTCTTCAAGATAAATTTGAGTAGTGGTTATGTAATTCCATTCCACTGCGCGTCGAAAGTAATATATGAGACTACTTACACAAGCATGACAAGTTTGGTGAAAACGTTCAGCTTTTATTTTTGTTATACCATGATTTAATATGATATGGAGGGATAATACGCAAACTTCACCCATCAATCAGAAACGACGCGCGATTGCTCGAAATGAATTTAACATTTATTTTCATATTCTTTATCAGGCATAAACAAAAATAGAATTGTCTTTTTACCCTACCCCTTCCCCTCCCATCTTAACCACCAACACAACAAACACCTAGACTTTGATGGCTCGTAGAACATTAAATTTACATATTAGATTACTTCTTCTTCAGGAAAATTAGTTATTCTTATAATTATTTTACCTCATGATTTTAACATGATACCAAGGGACTAATAGAACTTGACCTATAACTATAAGATCACTCAGAAACGCTGTGGGATTACACGAAATGATATTTAGCCTACATTTATTTGATGTTCTTTATCAGCCATAACGAAAAATGAAATCTACATATATTTTTTGATAATTCTGTTATTTATTAACTATTATATACCTCATACGTAGATCTTAATTCATTGATTGGTAAAAACATTATCCCCATGGCAAGGCGCATCTCGATCTATCATTGCGTCAAAGAGTTTTGGCGTTCTATCAATTGATCGAAGGTCAAATAATAGAATGCCAAAACCCTGTGGTAAAACGCGTAACCCCTCCGCGACTTTTGCACACACCGTACACAGAGTGTACGGGATTTCAAATGCCTCCAGCGGGCAACTACCCAGGTGTCACGGCGCTCGACGCCTTGCAATTTACGCTGAGCCGCAGTAACTGCACTACACTACTGCAGTACCTGTATAGAGTGGATTTCCGTATGTTAGATTTCTTTTAGCGTTGGATATTTGAAACTTTTTTTAACTGTAAATATGTTACTGTGAGGAGCAAATAGACTCTTGATGTTGGGTTTCTTTCAGCATTGTTAAAGCTAGACCTACAGCTAGACCTATTCATGAATCAATGAAAACAATATGGACTGCTCTGTATTCGGATGGTGTAGAAATTATCACTCCCTCGGTGGTGTTCATACCGACCCTTCTATCAACCCCTCGGCTTCGCCTTGGGGGTGATAGCCACCATCATCCCCATGAGCAGTCAATATTTGTATATTATCACTCTTTGAACAAATGTTTGGTAGCAAAGGTGGAACTGTGTAATAATTAGGCCGCATGCAAGTCGAACGACTACGAATCCCAATATACTACCGTCAAGATAAATTTGAGTTCTGGTTTTGCAATTACATTGCTAAAGAAACTGTTTGGAAGAATGTGGGGAAAATGCTGACTATGAAGTAACCCTCAATAATGATTTGTACTTTGAAACTTTGTAATGACAAGGAAAAGAAATTCACTCGGGCTATGAACAAACTCGGGCTTAGTGAAGATCACATGCACCGCACACAGAAATGGGTGTATGGGAATACACAACCACATGATTCAGGGTCCCAATGTTTCAGTTACTTTTTGTTACATTTCGAATAATAGGATATTTTAACAGAAAATTGTTGTGATATATTCGTAGTATTATTGTGACGTGCAAAAATCATATGATTAGAAATCTCTAGCTTTTTCAGAGCAATCTAATATAAATTATTGTTTATCTTTATGAGAATCATGCGAACCCTTTTTTAAATGATCGGGAATCCTTTCTCACATATGGTTATAATAACACATTTTCAACACGAAAAAGCAAATAACATTTCTGCGGATTGACTGTGGCTTGGAAGATTGAATTAGTTATAACGTGTTTGATTGCCCTCCTAATCAAAACATGTTTTATAAGCTAATTTGGAGACTATAAGTTACGTTCAAGGAGACTGTGAGGTGTCAGGGGGAGGGGGTGGAGGGGGCTGCCACTCCAGTAACCAACTCAATTTAAAAAAAAAAGAATATGAAGGGTTGTACACTATTATAAACAAATTTTAAAGAAAAAATTGGTTGAGTTATCCCACCTCCATTCCAACACGCACATCATGATCAACTATGGTTCTTTTTCTTACGCCAACCCAAATTAACCGCCCTCTCCCCCTGGTCTATTCACAGCAGATTTAGAATCCTGGTGATGAGACTTCCAATTATAATTGCATACTAAATCTCAATCCCTACTTCATATCCTGGTGCCGTCACTGAAGATAGATGAATCAGGAATTGGAAGATCTAAATCATTTAATGTAAATATGCTTTTACTGAACTTTGAATTGATCGGCTAAGTCAAGCTCTGAACTACCAAATTATGATAAAATTAGATAACCTCATATAAAATTCAAACATGACCCTTGTTGTACACAGCTCGTGCCTGCTTTTCAGGTCGATACATGTAAATCATTAACTTAACATAAATAAAAGGAAATGGTTCGCATTATACACACTATATACACACACAAAATGTCAGCTTACATATTCATGTATAAATGCTAGGATATATCGCCTAAACAACAGTTTTGGCAACTCTCGTGGAAATAAATTCAGTGCAACATGAGAAGAGGCCTGAGTTAATAGTTACGTAGCTAAAATCAAAGTTTCCAATTACAGTTTTCCCTTTTTGAAATTTGTGTAAAGGTAAAATCAAATGTCTCCAACAAATGTTTTAGCAAATTTCTACGCATCCATTGTTCTCAAATTCCCTTTCGCATTATATATATATATATATATATATATATCATCTGAAGAAATGAAACCGCAACCCTTCATAATGAAGAAGAGAACTCCCTCAAGGATTTTTATTTCAATTGTTTTAATTATTATTTATGTATATACATGTATATATATCTATACAATTTCATAACTGGAAGCTGAATTATATGTGCATATATAATTTTAATTGCAATTTCATCTTATTCAAGCTCTAGTGGGGCTATCATCTTGATACATTCATCAGATATAGTAAACTGATATGGTTGGTAATATACGGGAGAAAAAGGACATGCACTGTTCTTTCGTTCATTAAAAACAATTTGATAAGTTCAACTCGTATTTTATATCTCTTTTATTGTCTTTAGGTGACGAAATACCACTTCAGCAGAAGCCTGAATTCCAGACGAATCCATCATGCCCGTTTCACTTGGTGAATGGCGAGTGAGGATAGGAAGATTCGTACATTCGGTCAGGGAGTACGTCATAAGAGAGCGAAAAGTAAAGTTATTGAAGGAGAGAATCCGGCGACTCAAGTTATTGCAAAAGAGGCTCCTTGAAAAGAAGGAAAAATCAGAAGATGAATGCGAGTCCAAGCCGAACAACTTGAGTGTGAAAGTAGACGATGCCCTTAACGAATCTAATAGTATTAATAGCGAAACCACACATGATACTCACAAAGAGGAGAGCAGTAGAAGTGAATTTACAATTGGAGATGAACATACATTCCCTTTCTTCTTCACCCTGTTGCTGTCCTTGTTCTCTTTGTTATTATCATTGATCTTCTTTTTCGTGTTTGATTTTTCAAATTTGCTAGCGAGTTACAAGTCCTTTCTGGAGTGGAGTTACTGTAGTGAATTTTCCTGGAGAAGTATATGTCCCATACTAATAACCGTGTCCAGCAGCTTGGCCTACTTTGTTTTGTCATACGTTATAAAAAAGGATGCGGAGTTGCAAAATAATCTGGTGCTAATTAGGGATGAGAACGCAAAAGCTGAATCTACCACTAAAGTGAACAACACTCCAACCGAATCTATCATCAAAGAGAACAACACTCCAACTGAATCTGCCATTGGAAAGAACTACAGTATAACTGATTCCAGAATAAAAGAGAAGAACGCTACTGAATCTGCCAAAGAATGCAACAACATTCCAACAAATGCTACCATCAAAGAGATCAACACTCCCTCCATTTCTAGAGATGGACCATTAGAAATTAAACAATCAACGACAAAAATATCAAAGAGAAAAACCATCAAAGAAAAAAATACTACAACTGAATTTAACATAAGAGAGATCAGCACTCTACCTGAATCTACAATCAAAGACAACATCGCTTCCAAAGAATGTCATATCGACACTTCCACTACCATGACAGACAAACCGTCAAAGAGAATAACATTAAAGAGAAAAACAACCAAAGAGAAAAAGACTGAAACTGAATCTACCAACAAATCGAACAACACTTTAACTGAAACAACCATCAAAGCGAACAACTCTCCAACTGAATCGAACATCATTAAAGATAACAACGCCCAGACTAGATCTACCATCAAAGAAAACAACTCTCCAAATGGATCTGCCATCAAAGACAACAACGCTAAAACTGAATCTACCATCAAAGAAAGCAGCACTCCTTCTACAATAAAAGACAAATCATCAAAGACAAAGATGTCAAGGATAAAAACCGTCAAAGAAAAAATTATCGCAACCGAATCTCACATCAAAGAGGACAACACTACAATTGGATCTACCATCAACAACAAAAGCGCTTCAACTGAATCTGCGATCGAATACAGCATCACATCAATTGAATCTACCATCCAAAACATGAACACTACAACTAAATCTACCATCAAGTACAACAACTCTGTAACTGAATCAACCATAAAAGAGAGCAGCACCTACTCTACCATCAAAGATAAATTATCAAAGAGAAAAATATCAAAGAGAAAGATCACTAAATACAAAAACACTGCAACTAAATCTAAAATCAAAGGCAACGCCACTACAACTGAGTCTACCATACAAGAATACAACTCTTCAACTGAATCTACCATCAAAGGCAGCAAAACCCCAGTCAAATCTGCTATCAAAGACAACAACTCTCCAACTGAATCTACCATAAAAAAGAACAACTCTACAGCTAAATCTGTCAATAAAGACAGCACCTTTACAACTGAATGTACCATAAAAAACAGCAACACTCCAACTAAATCTACCATTAAAGAAACCAACACTCCAACTGAATCTCCAATCAGAGGCAAAAACTCAACAAGTGAATCTACTACCATAGACAGCAACACTACAACTATATCTGCTATTAAAGAGGATTACACTCCATCTAGAACTCCTACTGAAGAGAAAAACAATCAAACCATGAAAGTGAACACTGCGCAGGCAGAATATACCATACGATCCGGAACCCGAAAGGTACGTATCTATTTTGAAGAGGTAGTTCGGATTTCATTCATACATGTATGCAGGCAAATAAATGATATGTAGAAACGCATGTATACAATTCTCAACTTCTACACTTTATATTCTAGTACTGAGAAATTGTATCAGATCAAACAAACTGTCGTTTTCTACTTCAAAATATCAACGATATTTCGTTGTCTTTATCATATTTAGTTCCTTTAGTTATGATTAAGGTATGTGCACATATTCATTTTAGATTCATTCAGCCTTTCCACGATTTTGTATAGGTATTATCAGAGGGAAAACACAGTGTTTCGAGTCAGATTCCAAGCAGCCTGAAAGGAACCACTGACGATCCTGTCGTGCAAGAGAGCACCTGCCTCACTGAGATGATCCTGGTAAAGGCTGGAGATGTAGAGCAAAATCCAGGTCCATTCGATAGGTAGACATTTTGCTCCTATATATTTTTTTTGTTGGGGGGGGGGGGGGTTGGGGTGGGGAGAAGCGCAGTACTCCAGTCGTCATATGATTACTTATGTTTCCTTTTCTCTGGTGCGTAACAGGACAATTACCCCCTGGACAAGGACAATCACCCCTAGAAAATTACCCCGCCCGAAAAAACACCCCTCACGGACAATAACCCCCCGGGAAATTACCCCAAAGGACAACCACTCCCGAGGACAATTACCCCCGGAAAATTACCCACTAGGACATTACCCCCCATGGACAATTACCCCCGATGACAATTACCCCCCTCCCGAAAATTACCCCCCCCCCCCCCCTCCCCCTTTTTATTAAAGTGGAAGTCTACCCTGATAATAAGTTGGTTTTAATCAAAGTATAATTGTCTTCGGGGTGGGGGTGGAATTGTCTTAGGGGGGATTGTCCAAGGGGGTAATTTTCCCGTGGGTAATTGTCCTCGGGGGTGGTTGTCATCGGAGGGGGGGGGGTCATTTTTCGGGGTGGGGTAATTGTCCTGGGGGGTAATTGTCCCTCTGGCAATTGGCCGGGGGGGTGATTGTCCAAGGGGTAATTGTCCTAGAATCCTCTTGGTAATTTACCACAATCCAAAGAAGGTTTATGTTAACAACAAACGTCCATCCACTACGGAATTTTTTTTTTATTTTTTAATCTCATCGAATGAAAATGTATTTTTTATATTCTACTAGATCCAATCAAAACATAACGTCAAACATATGAAATTCGATGAAAAAGGAAAGGGAAAAGAGGTATCTTTCAATGCCTTCAGAAAATGTGTCAAAGCTCATCTCTTCTGTTAATAACATATAATAATTGTAAGCGCAAATAAACATTTAGATGGAAACTGCTCTATATAAATACATCATTATTATTATTATTATTGTCCTTAGAATACAACCGACAGAACCTTTATTTTGTCTTTCAACCATGCCAAGTTGTCGTATAAATTCGAAAATACGTTAAGAATGGAACACTCAAAGGTAGACAATATCGGCACTAAAAGACCCAAATGGATCCTATCTGGACTGGTGGAAAAGATCGTTCTAGGTTCCAGAAATCTATCCCACTTCTATATCAAAGTAACTTATTGATATCAGAGTGAAACCATTCGCTAACACTAGTAAGGCCTCTCACTACTCGAAGGTGAATATACGCTTAGATATACTGCTTCATAATTATAATCATTCTTCCATACATGTATGTTTATTTTTCAAGAGTACTTAACGTTTCCGGGTTCTTGTTTAAACTGATCGGTAGACACACAAGAACAAATTTAGGTTATCTTCCCAATTTCTTATTTACACAGAGCAGCGAATATTCAAGAACAAGAACTGATAGACCTGGCGTACGATGTACCTTCATCAAAATACACAAATTTGTGCAATGCACTTGGTGTATCGTACAATCAGAGCCAAGCCATTCTTGACAGACATCTCTTAGATTCCACAAAATCACTGCATGCGGTATTCTTTGAGTGGAAGGACAGACAGAGGGATGGCACAGATTGTCGTCAAGCTATAGCTACGGCGCTCCGTGGTGTTAACCTGGACGCTATCGGTGACAAAATGTCCAAAGGTAACCGATTTTTTTTTTGTAATGCACTTTAAAGACCTTTTCTTGCCATTTAATATTATTCTATGTCATAACATTATTTTGTGTTCATTATTCATGCATTATTGTCATTTCCTTGGGGGCTGGCCGACTATAGTAACTGACAATTTTGAAACTAACTGTTATAGGCCTAAGACAAAATGCAAGAATTAGACACAGCACGTGTCTTCTTCCACCAATCCTAAAGAAAAGTGAACAATTCAAAAACCTAATAAAGGCACAACTACCCATGAATTTCACTTCATTCTTTAAATTCGTATTAATCGTAATATATCGCATTTAACCGTGAATCATACGATTAACCAATTGGTGCTTTATAGAAAGGTCAAGGAATTTTTTTTCACTATGTTGTTCGAAACTTGGTATAGATTATGTGGCTTCATAATCGAGCTTTCGGTATGTAGGCCGAAACAAAATGATATATGATTAATGTTCATTGAATCTATGTTAACAAATTCTAAATAATTTCCCAGAAACAACAAGATTTAATATCTTACTTTTTATGCATTCTTAAAATTGCAAAAATCTTTTACTGATTTGGAACATAAAGAACATTTTAATCTTGGTAAAAAAAGAAAGAAGGTCATGTTTAAGGTAAAAAGGAAAGTGGGATAACATTATATATATAACAGTAATACTTACGCTCGAAAATACCCAAGGTGTATGGCTTCTTGTTAATAGTTGTATATAGAAGCATTGCTGTATGTATTATGTTTACGGAACAATTCTGTATACCACTAGCCAAAATGATTTAGAATGAAATTTTGTTCCCATTATATATATTTTCCTAAAATATATGGGGGAAAAAGTATTCACTGAATTATTATGAAGATTGTTCATGGACGTCATATAACAAATAGTTCATTTGAGAAGGAAAACAAATCACACGACTGTACTAATTTTTCCAATAGGTGGCTATCTCCCGCAAGAAGCAGCTCCAACTGGTAAGCAAGTATTACTTTGTTAAGGTATTGAAAATGTCAGTTTCAATATCTAATAACTCAAACGTGTTGGGTTACATTAATTTCATATGTTGACAGTGTCTTGGTAATTATAGTTTGCTCCACTATAATTCGTCTCAGATCGGTGATAATCAAAGTCATGGTGAAACTTTTTCGGTTTCTCAGAAAATGACAGAGAACTCGACCGTTGTTTCATTTGTATTTAATAGCTGAATATACAGGTGTCTATTTATGTAATTGGGTATCACGTGAAAAAGCGAAAAGGAGAGTTTACTCAGAAAGTTGGCATTTCGAATTTTCCTTTTTTGTCCTACCCCTAGAACACTAGATACTAAAACCATCATAAAATAGGATGATAAGTTTGATAGACATTTTTCAATAAAATTTTGTTTTTATCTGTGTAAATTATTTACTCAGGATCAACAGCAGAAGACGAAACACAACCACTTACGAAAGAACAGGTAGATCAATGTGCTCAGGACTTCAAAACTTTCTACCGAACACGGTTATGCAAGATCAAGACGGATCCACTTGACTTCAATTCCATTTTAGAGTTCGAAAGAATTTACACGAATTTGGTTCTGCTAAGAAACGAAATGGGAACCATTAGGAAGATGCCCTTAGACTACGCCGAACTACTTACGACAAAAGTCAATGGAGTATTTCCAAAACGTCTCATGGTGGAAGGCGAAGGAGGAGCAGGTAAAACAACATTCTGTTCCAAGATGGCATGGGACTGGGCGGAAAGAACTAAGGAGTTTGAAGAGTTCGACTGGGTTTTGGTTATTCCTTTTCGAAACACCAAGGAAGGTCAGACTGTAGGAGATATAGCAAAGACATATCTGTCAGATAGCAACACGGTTCAACCGCGCCAGATCGATAAATACATATTGTCTGCCCCATCAAAAGTGTTTATCATATTTGACGGACTAGACGAGTATGAAGGGGATATCCTCAAAGAGAGTTCAGATATCGCTAAGATTATTCGGTCAGAGAAGTTTGTGGAATGTAGAGTCATGATGACAACACGCCCGTGGAGAGCAGTTCCATTCAAATCGCATGAAATTATGATGCAAACATTTACTTTTCTGGCCATAGCTGGGTTTGATAAAGGAAACATTTCGATTTATATCACTAAATATTTTCAGAATGACCCGGCAGGATATGAATTGATAGAGTATATAGAAAGCAATGACCAGATTCAAGAAAATATGGCTCCATTCCCACTTTACATAGCGATGCTTTGTATCTTGTGGCGGAATTCTGATGCCGACAAACGAAATATAATTCGGAAACTTAAAACGTTCTCCCAGCTGTTTAGTGCGATAATAATTTCCCTCACAGACCACTGCTTGACAAAACAGCACCAGAACCCTAATGTTAAAATCCTTACAAACAAGGAGATGAAAAATTACCTATCACAAATTGGAAAAATGTCTTACTCTGGGGTTTTAGAAAAAAGGTTGATGTATACCGAAAATGATTTCAGCGGATATAATGAAGCAATGGAGGCATGTTGTAGGATAGGAGTACTGAGTCGAGAAATTCTTATAGTGCCAAGACAGGAAAGGCGTCTGAGTGAGACAAATCCTGTGACCTCGAGCGTATTCTTCCCTCACAAGTTGTTCCAGGAATACCTAGCCGGT
Source organism: Strongylocentrotus droebachiensis (assembly GCA_035222895.1). NCBI lineage: Eukaryota > Metazoa > Echinodermata > Echinoidea > Camarodonta > Strongylocentrotidae > Strongylocentrotus > Strongylocentrotus droebachiensis. The sequence continues at coordinate 15,122 of JAVYIG010011511.1, read as the reverse complement.
GTATATCTTGCCTCTCTTTTTGAGTCTAATCATGAGCAGTATGAAATGGCGATGAATGTTGTGATTCAGAGAGCAGAAGAGTTTCGCTACCTTCTATACTTTACTGCATCTCAAACGAAGGACGTCGCTACTGATGTCACTAGCAGGCTAATTAAAATTGGACATTATAGCATTCTAGTAGATGTCACATTTGAAGCGTATGATGAAGACACAGCAAAAGTGGTTGGACAGCTCCTCTTTGCAGAACAAAAGTCACTAGAAATCGATGACAAAATGTCAGCGCACACTGTGTCAGGATACCTTTTCATCATGGAAAAGTTAACAATGGTGAGATTTGAATAGTTGCTCAAAAATGCCACAACTGAAAGAGTAATGTAAAATGGAAAAACACATTTTATTATATAAATAATTCATGTATTTATCATACAAAAACTATGAACAACAAATAGTAAAATAACTACTTAAAAAGAAAAAGGCGAAAGTGTTCGGACAATACATATTTGCAAAACAAAAGTCACTACAAATCAACGACAACATGTCAGCGCACAGTGTGTCAGGATATTTCTTCATCATGGATAAGATAAGAATGGTGAGATTTGAACAATTATTGCTAAAAAATGTCACATCTTTAAAAAAGACAATATCGTAACAAAATTTGTATAAAACATCATATTTTATTACATGTATAAATGAATCTTTTTCCAGGATTTATTTCCCTTGAAAGTCATTTTGCCATAAACATATTATTTTGCTTATATAAAGTGCGTCCCAGAAAAAACGAAACCGAGAATTATCGATGTTTTATCATAACTTAATCACAATTATAATTAATAAATGACACATATTTGTAAAGCTTAGATCCTCCTCTTTCATTTGAAACAACTCATATAATGCATATTTCACGCATGAGTGATTAAAACAATTTGAAGAGAGGAAACCAAAAAGTCATTTTTAGGGCGGTATCTGAATTTCAAGGAAAAAAATACATTTTTAGAAAGTTCAATTTCTGCCCTTTCATTATGACACCTCAATCAGGAAAATGAGCCAGGAATAACATAGTTTTGTTTGTTTAAAGTAATGCTTGCATTTCCATAATTAAAACGAGTTCGTTTTCACTGGCTGCCTGCCGTATCAACAAACAGAGTCGACAAAAGACTTAACTCCGTTTCGTTGACGATCAGCCATGCACAAAGATGACGAAAGACTTGATGCCTGGCTGATCGTCAACGAAAGTCTGAAATTATATACGGCCTTTTATGGAAGAAATGAATGTATGAGAAAAAAAAATGGATATGATTCTTTCAGTCTTTACTTTAAAGACACTCCAATTGTTATAAATGATGATATTTTTTTTCTTTCACAAATACAATTAGACATACAAAAGTTGTTTAGCACATTTTATTTTATTCATAGGAAACTCTAATAGTGAGTAGAACATCATGTGGTCCGACAGTTTCCCGTGACCTAGCAGACGTCATCTGCTCATCTACAGCATTAACAGCATTGGAACTCGGTGGCACGGCGCTCCATGACGACTTCTATGGCACCCTGGAGAGTAAAGTCAAGACGTCAAAGGTATGGAGAATCATCACAGAGAGTTTGAATGAGGCGGACTGAGGATTATCTGAATGGGGTGGGGGAGGGGGCAGTTGTAAGACATAATTTTTTTCCCAGAAAAATATATATACCATCGGCCCTCTCCAGACATTCTTACCATGTCTTAGTTGGTCACGCTTTGTTATTGTCCGCATTTGACAAAATTAATAAGGTGACTGTGAAATAGTGCAGTAACTTTAGTTATTTATAGATGTTCGACTCACTCTGAAGCTTTCCGGACGAATAGTAAGAATAATGCATGAATTCTCTAGTTATGGTGGTATCCATTTAAAAGATTATCGTTTATTGTTGATGCTAATTGGTTTTGCATTTCAAATGGAATTCTTATACAGACTTCTATTTGGTATGTGTGTGTAATTATGAGAGTTATTAAAGAAAAAAAAATTGTTTGACACATGTTTCTCACCATAATAGATTGAACGACTATCACTTAAATCCATGGCAATATCCAATGAGCAGGCATCGCGTAATCTGGCTAGATTCGTGAATAACCTCCCGAGACTGATGGATTTGACGCTACAAGACAATCGCTTTGACGGACGGTTTTACACCGACCTAGCCTCTGCAGCACGCTCAGTGGAGGTAAGCTATTTTATTTAAATGAGAACTCACATAATTCGGTCGATATTATCTATAGAAAGAATGCCAAATGTCACAACTGAAAAAAAGATTCGCTAGTACTTTGTGGCCACTGGCGTAGGCCTACTGATTGGGCGGGGGGTAAGTTTTCTAAGTAAAAACTCCAATGATACAGACACCATGTACAAGATTTCCTATCAAGAGGATGGAAACTCTTTTCATACCCCTACCAGGCCCTTTCTATAGGCTCATACAATGATTATTTTTTTTCAAAACTGAGAGAAGTACTGTTATGTGAATTAATGCAAGCAGGGAAGACTCTTTTGGGCACTGGAATGTAGAAGGGTAACAGCGCATCCTATGTACAATGAAACGGAATAAATTTAATCAATAAATTTAATCATTATATTTGTGAGGAAAAAGAAAACAAAAAACAGAAACAACAAGCATGTTAAATTCAATGAACGAAGTATGATTTTTGAAATTAAAATTAGTTTTTAGTTTGCAACCATTGTAAATAAATATAATGCAAATACCTAAACCAACTCAATTAAGTGAGTATTCGTACTATGTTGACTTCAGATACTCATTTCGGGGAGAAAATAGGGGACATACACTGTCGCTCATATAGTTGGAATATTTTTGTTTTACCCCAATTTATGGAATTATTTTTTAAACAATTTATTCCTTATAGATCTTGATACTAGTATACATTCTCAGATTTTATTGAATAATAATTTGCCAATGTGTTTTTTGCGTGACTGCTAAAGCATGTGTATGCTAGTATGCTTATCAACTAGGGGACCTACGCCCTTAAGTCATAAATTACAGTAATGAGGATTAATGCCCAATTAATGGCAAATTATTATTCAATACAATCTGAGAATGTATACTATTATCTAGATCTATTAGGAATAAATAATTGTCAAAATAATTCCATAAATTGGGGTAAAACAAAAAATATTCCACCTATATGAGCGACAGTGTACATTTTCAGTGATATTTACCAATGCAACTCACAGAGATTGGAGCGTCAATTTGGATTTCAAGAAAATCACATTTTTGATATGATATACAACATGTGTCATATTTGCCTGTCATATCTTCATTGGGGGCCCTTTATATAACCGAACTGTTACCTTAAAACGTGATTACAATCACTTACGTCGATTCGACAACTAATAGTCGTTATTTTCCCACTAAAAGCCATTTTCAAGCCCTTTCGTTTTGAGGGAAGTTCTGAATCAGTATTTTCTTTCAAATGACGTTGGAATTTAACCTTTTCATTTGTTTGGCCTGCAAATGGGACATAGTACCTTTAAAGGCGAGAAAATGTTTTTTGTTTGTTAATGTTCTGTACTACATGTATGGATCGCCCAATATCATATATCATTTTAGATCTTTTTTTTTAAAGTCATATCATATCATAATGTATTATATTATATTATACTACATTACAGTGCATTTAATAATATTATGTTATTAATTTATTTATCAATTTATTTAAAGTGCTATTATAAGCAGGGTTGCCTCCTCAGTTCACAAACTGCTATCCGTGAGGATCTTACATAATAAAAAAAACAATGCATTTAAACACAAAAATAACACACTAAACAAAAATTAAGAGTACAAAGATAAAATAACATAAGAAACGAGTATTATGAACCTTGAGTTATATTACATATAATCATACTTAAAGGTACTATGTCCCTTTTGCAGTCAACCTCAAATGCTGTAGAACTTTGCAGGAATTATGAATATGTCATGTATGTCCTATCTGTGAAATTTAAACGTTAGCAGTGTCCTCATATTCAAATTATGCAAGGAAAACCGTTTACTCGCTAGACTTCACTGTCAGACACTATTGAGTGACTGACTGGCTTTTCTTCTTCTTCTTGGTTATAACATACATGAAAAAAGTTGTAAAGGGTACATGAGCATTTGTCTACATCAATAACCCACTTCTTGTGATGGCCAAGATTACTGATGGAATCTTTGCGCAGCATAAAACGTATGACCATTCGGTACAATTGTCTGAAAATCAAGACTATTACTTTTGGGCTCTATAGCCCTAAAGTTGATTTGACAACTAATAGTCGTTATTTTCCCACTTGAAGACATTTTCAAGCCCCACCTTTTTTTAGGGAAGTTCTAAATTAGGATTATCTTTCAAATGCAGTTGGAATTTAACTTTTTCATTTTTTTGGCCTGCAAATGGGACATAGTACCTTTAATCCATTCAAATTGAGGAAAATGCTCACAAAACTGAAGAAAAAAAAACATAGGGCATATAAGGACAGTATCATATTAAGTAGCGATACATTGTATTAATTAAAAAAATCATAGTCCATCTAATATCACATCATTCTAGGAAATTAAAGAGACTGATAATGATTCTCATACCTTTATGAATTGTGTACAATTTTCTTTGATCCTGTTTGGATCAAACAAGATTGTAATTCCAATGCTTATTTCCTTAATTTTAAAGATTATCTTATAATATTTTATGTTTGTTTTATCCTATTTTCACACATATATATGTATATATATAGGTTAGAGCGTCAGGTCATTCGGTACGTAAACTTCACCTAGATCATCGGTGCCACAACGACATACTGCAGCATGGCTTGACTGTGGAAATGTTATTTCCAAACTTGGAGCACCTGCGTGTTACTACTCTCCAAACAGTGTCCCCTAACATCGTAGGATCCTTAGCCCATTCTGGACTTAAAGAGCTGTCATTTGAAACAGCAGAATTTGATGACTATGATCCCATCCATGGAGATTCTTTTGAAGATAAGGAATATCATGTCCCTCTGGTCGGAGATCCCTCCTCTCTGGAACATGTTTTCTTGAAGTCATTTCCACTACTTACCAATCTCTCATTCAAAGAGCTTGTGATTGGAAACAATCGTTGTAAAATAATACTGAGCTCTCTCAAACAGCATCAGCACTTGAAAAACTTATGGTAAGACATTACGTAAAGTTCCAAAGTCAATATAACATTTTGAAGATGGATGTTGTAAATTAGAAGAGTGTTGTGCCCGAATATGAAAAACAAAAATGTTGCTTCGGGCACGTGCTTCGTTGTGTGCAATGAAACTTCCACAAGTGCCTCATCGAGGGTCGGTGATTCAAAGAGAAGGAGGGATGCCTCTGCCCGGAAAATCTGTAAAGTGTTTGTCTCGACCCTCCCCTCCAAAATTTAGAAATCGCCATGAAGTATCTAAATCGACAATTTACACCTGCCTAACCCCATCGAGAGAATTACTTACCAGTGTGGTCAAAAGTGTTCAAAGTACAGAATGCACACTTTCTTGCTCGGTCAATGCACTCCATCGCAAAAGATAAATGTATTTTGTCAAAGAGCGTCAATAGAATGCAAAGTCCGATCTTCGCCATTTAGACACTATATGTGTTCCCATAAATGTTGCGTTTCTCGGGTCTTTCTTGCACTATCCCCCACTACCGCGAAATTTCTTTCAGAACCAAGCCTTCGGGCCTAGCCTGTCCCCCCCCCCCCCCCCCTCTGCACTTTCATAACCGCTCTAAAATCCCTGATTACACATGAGAACGTTCACAGTGTTATTATTAGCGAAGGCTGGGGGAATACCTCCATCTCGAGTATGGAGGTTTTTCGAAACTTGCATGTTTAAAACTTAATTCTTTACTAATTTTGAACTTAAATAGGTGACTCTCGGTCCGGTGAGCTTATATTTGTAAACATAAGATACACGACTTGCATAAGATTGATTACTGTATAGCAAGACTATGTTAAAAACAAAGCTGCTATTTCACATGAGACACTTACCCTCTACCTTTTGATTATAGTAAAATCTATTAAGATCATTGTGTTTATTTTCTTACGGCCAATTGTCAGCCTGTGATATGATCAAACATTTAGGATGACAATACGATATAAATGATGTGTTTCTTAACCCCGAAACGTCTAAATAGATTTATTTACGCAATGAACTGAGGACACTTTTCAGGATTGTTTTCCCTTTCAGAAAACAACATATTCACTTTATTTTATCTATGATGTTTTCTCACTCTATAGTTTTGTTTCAACTTTTTTTCTAAATTGCCAAGTGATGACGACGTCGGCCCGCGAATCCCGTCTCGGATCGCATACAGCCCCTGATTTGCTTTAATTTTAAATACCAAAAAGTTATAAAAGTCAAAAGTATCAGCTTTCCTTATTGACATTTTTAACCTGTCTGAATAATATGAATGTAGCTGGTATTTACATGTTAAGGGAGACGAGTGGACAACATTGGTAAATATGTCAACAAATTGAGCGTGACCAAACTGGTCATATTTGCCAATAAAATATTAATTTTCCAACCAAATCTAAGGTCACCGATTAGGCATTGTTTGTTATACAGTGTGTCCCGAAAAAAACTATACACTTTTGAAATGGCTGCCGAATAACAAATATATGATTCTAGGGGAAAAGTTATATATGTATGGAAAGCTCATATACTCAACTTTCATATGACACCAAAAGTTGCGAAAATAATTCATGCTCGGGTGAGCACTGCTCACTTTTGTAAAGGGTATGAAAATTAGGTTGCGCAGGAATTAGCCTTCCAATTTGTGAGAGGTAAATCTTTTGGAGCTTACGGAATTGAGAATGATATGACCAATTTATGATCAGTTGTGATGAGTTTGGGTTTGCTGAGTGAAATGTTTGGTTTATGGGATTAACATTTTATGCATGAGTGAACAAGAATTGCATTTTTTATTGTAGCACTGTAATTTTCCTGGTAGACTCAGTGGTGTGTTCATGGGAGTCAGGATGGGGTGATGGTACATGTTGTAATTTCCATGTTACAAACTGTTATTCTCTTACATCTGTGACTTTGAATAAAAACCTTCACCCCACATTTCAATTATTGTAAGATAAGTTGAACATCTCATTGATTTACTCAATACCCAGGTTAGGGATAATGTAAATTGAATATTCAAATACGGTTTGTTGAAAAAAGGAATGTCCAAGATGTCGGCTACTTATTCTTCAGGTAAATGGTAACTGAAATGTGGGGTGAAGGTTTTTATTCAAAGTCACAAATGTAAAAAATAACAGTTTGTAACATGGAAATTACAACATGTACCATCACCCCATCCTGACTTTCATGAACACACCACTGAGTCTACCAGAGAAAGTTACAATGCTACAATAAAAAATGAAATTCCTGTTCCGTGCATAAAAGTTTGGTTTAATAAACCATGAAATTCACTCAGCAAATCATGAATGTATCATATCATCCTCAATGTTGTAAGCTCCAAAGGATTTACCTCTCACAAATTGGAAGGCTAATTCCTGCGCAACCTAATTTTCATACCCTTTACAAAAGTGAGCAGTGCTCACCCAAGCATGAATTATGTTCAAACTTTTTGGTGTCATATGAAAGTTGAGTTTATGAGCTTTCCATACATATAAAACTTTTCCCCCTAAAATCATATATTTGTTATTCGGCAGCCATTTCAAAAGTGTATAGTTTTTTTCGGGACACACTGTATAGAGGGCGCAAGTAGCTACAAGTAGTGCAGTGGGTCTTTCATATTATATCGTTATTTTGCCAATGACTTTTTGATCTTATCTGTGCAGCATCATTCACTGTTACACTGATGAGGAGCTCGACCCCATTGTGTCAGCTATCAACGTGGGAAACAGGATGAAGGTTAACATTCAACACGACCAGGTAATTTAGTTGTTGATGCATCGATAGTCGATACAATATCAATACACTTAGAATCACAGACCTGATGCAGCTGTAAAAAAAAAAGCCAATTTACAAGCAGAGTAATTTCATCCTGGGGCTTATACCGTTTAAAAGTTAAACATCATCATAATAATAATAATAATAATACTCAGCTTTTAAATAGCGCAAATTACAATTAAGTCTCTAAGCGCTGAGCAATAACAGAAACTGTCCCAGTGAAACAAAATATTGTTTGGAGAAAAAAAAACACGCACAGATAAGAAGAGCTAGATATTATTGACATTAACCGCAAAGAGAATTAATTTCATTTCGTTATGATAATAATCAGAAATCGCTCTTTAATATACAGTTCCGATATGATGGGCGGAGGTTACCTCCTATGATTCCCAATGCAGCATGATTGCATTAGATTAAAATTTACGAGAAATTGAGTCTCTGCTTCAGATTTTCTTACCTATTTCTACAAACAAATATTTTCAAATGTTGTCATGTAGCAGCAATTTAACAAGACCTATTTTCACTACGGGTCCTGGGATCGAAATTTCACAAATACGACCATACCTCTTGAATTTTAATCTGGACTTATTTATACCTCATGGACACCGCGGAAATGACTATAAACCGATTAAAACTGATTGGCTTTTCGTCATTGGGGTAATGAAATTGTTTGAATAGTCTGTTGTCAACTTGTGTCGGTCTCGGTGTGACTGGAGTATAACCTTTAGATAACTAACTATATATTTATTTTTGATAGGACCAAAAGCGTCTCGGATGTGTGAAAATGTCACCAAGCTTAGCGGATGCTCTGTGCAATCGGACATCCATACAGGAGTTGAGTCTGACGGAGGAAACCATCTTCTCCAATGCTTGGTTTTCAGAGGAAAAGGAAAGAAAAATAGACTCGAAGGTAATTATAAGTGTGTCAGTGTATTGTAGCCAGGGGGCGATGGGGCGGTCGCACCCCCCCCCCCCCCCCCCCCCCCCCCCGAAGAAAAAAAACGCCGGGCAAAAAAGAAAGGGGGGAAGAGAGAAAGAAAAAAAGTAAGAGGGCGTAGGAACAAAAAGGAGCAGACAAAGGAACATTTTATAAAAATTCAAACAAGGATCATGAGTCGAACACGGTACAACGAATCGTCTTCTTTCTCTAGAATTTAATGAAACGTCAAAGCTTCCGCGCTTCGCGCAGGTGGGGGGAAACGAATTCAGACAAGGATTAAGCGTCGACAACGGTACAACGAATCGTCTTCTTTCTCTCTAATTTAATGAAACGTCAAAGCTTCCGCGCTATGTGCGGGATGGGGGAAACTAAATTCAGACAAGGATTAAGAGTCGGGAACGGTTCAACGAATCGTCTTCTTTCTCTAATTATTTAATGAAACGTCAGAGCTTCCGTGCTTTGCGGAGAGCTGTAAGTGATTCGCAAGCTTTGCGTGCTCATTTCTGCCCCCCTAATATAAAATCTCTCCCCCCCCCCCCCCCGATGTCATGGTCCAGATTATTACAGGCCCGTAACCATGGGGGCAAGGGGGGCTTGTGCGCCCCCCCCCCCCCCCCCCAACATCAAACTCTGGCTACGACCCTGTCCAGATATCCACTCTCCAAACGACCCAGGCCCTTTAGAATTGAAGATGATTTGTCATTTTGATTATTTACCGAACTTCAGTTTTACGTATTCGCAGTTCAATATGTATGCCCCAATTTATTATCCCCTCGCCGACGAAGTCGGAGGGGATATAGTAACGCCGCCGTCCGTCTTTCCCTCCGTCCGTAACAAATTTGGTTTCCGATCGATAACTTCAGTAATGTTTGACGGATTTTAATGAAATATGATATAAAGGTACATGATATCAAAATACAGGCTAAGTTCGATTTTGGAGTACGTAGGTCAAAGGTCAAAGGTCGTAGCTCATTAAATATGCGAAAAAATACACATCTGGTTTCCGATCGATAACTTCAGTAATGTTTGACGGATTTTAATGAAATTTGATATGGAGGTACATGATATCAAAATACAGGTTATGTTCGATTTTGGAGTACGTAGGTCAAAGGTCATAGCTCCTTAAATATGCGAATCTGGTTTTCATTTGATAACTTGAGTAATGTTTGACAAATTTTAATGAAATTTGATATGAAGGTTCATGGTATCGAAACTCATCCTAAGTTCAATTTCTGAGTATGTAGGTGAAAGGTCATAGCTCATTATATATGCGAATCTGGTTTCCGAACAATAACTTGAGTATTGTTTGACGGATTTTAATGAAATTTGATACAAAGGTTCATGGTATCAAAGCAAAGCCTACGTTCGATTTCGGAGTACGTAGGTCAAAGGTCATAGCTCGTTAAATATGCGAATCTGGTTTTCATTTGATAACTTGAGTAATTTTTTTAACAAATTTTAATGAAATTTGATATGAAGGTTCATGGTATCAAAACACAGCCGAAGTTCGATTTCGGAGTATGTAGGTCAAAGGTCATATCTCATTAAATATGCGAATCTGGTTTCCATTCGATAACTTGAGTAATGTTTGACGAATTTTAATGAATTTTAATATGAAGGTACATGTTATCAAAATACATGTACAGCCTAAGTTCGATTTCTGAGTATGTAGGTCAAAGGTGAAAGGTCATAGCTCATTAAATATGCAAAAACACCTAATTATATATGTGAAAATGTGGTTAACTTCCTTGCCTAGTAATATAATGGTATAGTCCAATGTTCTGATGTATAGGCAATTTGTACCCTGTGAGGGGATGCTACGCTTTCCGTTGACTTGTTTATTTTGTAATGAAAAAAAATAGAACGCAATTTGAATACGTATTTTAAGTCATTGCACGAAAATAAACTTGATCTCTCATTTCGCACGTTTTGTTGAAATTCTTTTTCCATGTAATCACATCGACATGATGACAACATTGAGCATGTTAAGACACAATTTTAGAGTGTTCAGAAGAGCGCTTTGCCATGAACATGGTCAAACCTTGTTTCTTTTCATTTTACACAGATGTCTAAATCGCGTAGTAGGTGGGGAGCGAAAGAAGTCACTGTTCACTATAATTGCGCCACTTATCAGTAATATTTTTCCTTCAAAATCAATCTCATATAAGCATTCATCAATCAACTCCTGAGCATGTTATAAGTGGTCCTTTCTAAAGAAAAAAGGAAAGATTAATTTCATTTCGAAAGGCCTAAAGCCGATGCATTGGTAATGTAGAATGACAACAGACATGTAGATAAATCGTTGATGAATGGGCTTCCTTGGTGAAATGTAATTTAATATTAATGAAAAGATAAAATAGGCAGTTAGTTGAATTACATTTATTGTTGATTTTATTTTCACCCTTTGTTCACCTACGCACAGTGATGTCAGCAATCCCTTTCATTATAATTATGAAGTTAAATGAGTATAATTTTGTCCCTTGGGTGTGGAAATTCCTACTCATTACGAGCAAACAAAATGAGTTAAACCGTATCTAGTACAGAAAAATCATTTGATGTTTTATTACGATAATGTGAATAATCGTTTAGTTTTATTATTCGACCCTTAATGACTGTGATGTTCAGTAATTACAGCTCCTACCTCATCCCTTGATATTTTTTTTCGGTTAAGAACTTCAAGCTATATAAAAGCTTAATTACAGGCAAATAAATTCAAAATGTAAAAGTTGTGTTTATCGTTACATAGCACATTTTAAAAAATTACCTTGATAACAGTGGCAATTCGATGGACATGCAATACTTCAATAGTACATCATTATTATGTTCTTATTCTATAGCGTCTTAACCTACAATGAAATCGATACACTGACGGTCATGAAAATTATAAAAGTATATTATGTATTCCCTATCGTTTAAAATTGATAGTTCTCAAATTTTGTGTGTTCTTTTTTTTTTTCGTCCCATAAATGGCATCGCAGCAGATAGAGAAGGTGTGCATTCAGGGTTGTAATCTACGTGGGAATGACCCCACAGCATCACGTGACCTAGCCAGGTTTATGTGTCTCCTGTCTTGTCTTGCCGACCTGACGATGAAGGACTCAGGCGATCAATATGAAGATCATTTCATTCGTGATGATTTCTACCACGAACTTGCTCATCAGGCCTCATCCTCAAAGGTGATTTGCAAGGTGTATAACGTTCACCTGGAATACGGGACATTGGCCATATGGTTACCTAGAATGATAAATAATGAAACTGTAATCTACTTTGTACCACAATTTACGAGCAAACAAAATGAGTTAAACCGTATCTAGTAAAGAAAAATCCTTTGATGTTTTATAACCATAATGTGAATGATTGTTTTGTTTCATTAATCGATCCTTAATGACTGTGATGTTTAGTAATTACAGCTCCTACCACATCCCTGATATTTTGTTTTCGGTTTAGGACTTCAAGCTAAAAGCTTAATTACAGTCAAATAAATTCAAAATGTCAAATTTATGTTTTTCGGTACATAACACATTTAGAAAAAGTACCTTGATAATAGGCGCAATTCGATGGACATGCAATACTTTAATAGCACATCATTATAATTATGTTCTAATTCTATAGCGTCTTAACCTACAATGTAATCGATACACTGACGGTCATGAAAATTATAAAAGTATATTATGTATTCTCTATTGTTTAAAAATGATAGTTCTCATTTTGTTTTTGTCATGAATGGCATCTTAACAGATAGAGAAGGTGTGCATTCAGGGTTGTAATCTAAGCGAGAATGACCCAACAGCATCACGTGACCTAGCCAGGTTTATGTGTCTCCTGCCTTGTCTTACCAACCTGCCGATAAAGGACTCAGGCGATCAATGCGAAGATATTTTCCTTCGTGATGATTTCTACCACGAACTTGCTCGTCAGGCCTCATCCTCAAAGGTGATTTGCAAGGTCTTTTAACGCTCACATGGAATACGGGACATTTGCCATATGGTTAAGTACAGTGGCGTACGCAGGATTTTGTCAAGGGGGGGGGGGGGTTAAATCGGGCCCAAAATTTAGCAACGACTCAGCCAGCCACAGAATAAGGGGGGGGGGGTAAGCGTACACTTTTTTCTTTTTTTTAGAGTCCAAAAAATCGCAACGACTCAGTCAGGCCGCTGAATAAGCGGAGGGGGGGGGGGGGGGGGGGGGGGGGGGGAAGCGTACACTTTTTTTTGGGGGGGGGGGGTCTCGAAATTTGAAAATTTGACATTTTGTCCCGTTCGGGGGGGGGGGGTAAGGTCACCTTTTTTAGGTCATCCATTGGCAATTTTTTTTTTTTTTTTTTTTTTTTAAATCTGAAAAGGGGGGAGGGGGTTTTCCAAAAAACATACATAAAACATACACATAAAAAAAACTCAAGGGGGGTTAACCCCCCCCCCCCCCCCCCTGCGTACGCGCCTGGTTAAGTAGAATGGTGAATAAGGAAACTGTAAACTACTTTGTACCACAAGTTACGAGCAAAAAAAATGACTTAAACTGTATCTAGTAAAGAAAAGTCATTTGATGTTTTATTATCATAATGTGAATGACTGTTTCGTTTTATTAATCGACCCTTAATGACCGTGATGTTCAGTAATTACAGCTCCTACCACATCCCCTGATATTTTGTTTTCGGTTTAGGACTTCAAGCTAAAAGCTTAATTACAGTCAAATTAAATTCAGAATGTAAAATTTATGTATATCGGTACATAGCACATTTGAAAAAACTACCTTGATAACAGGCGCGATTCGATGGACATGCAATACGTACTTAGTACTTCTACTTCTACGGTGATACTCATCAACGCCTGTTCAGCATCTATGATGAGGCTAAAGCATAGAGTTGTTTTATACAGCTCTATGCAGTACAGTTCCTGAAAAGGGAACTAAATTGTTTCAAGAGCCACCTTGAACTGCTCCAAAGAAGGCAGTTCTACGATGATTTGAGGTAGCTCGTCCCAAACCTTAAGTGTCCTGGGGAAATAACTAAATTTGTAAGTGTCCATTTAAGAGCCTAGTCTCATATATCGTTGTTGTTGACTCCTCCTTGTAGTTCGCTGCCTCGGTTTGATGTAATCCGGTATTGGTATCGCACTTTTGTTATTTGCTATCTTGTAGAACATTGACAAACGTGCCCGTTTTCTTCTTTCTTCAAGAGTTGGGAGATTAAGTTGTTCTCGCATGGATGTTACACTGGCATCACGCTGGTAGTTTCCACAAATGAAACGAAGTGCACGTCTTTGGACCTTCTCTAGTTGGTCTATCTGATTCCGCTTGTTGGGGTCCCAAACTACCAAAGCATACTCTAGCTGGGACCGTACGAGAGAGATGTATGCCAGTTTGTTCACTTCTTCCGAGATTTCTCCGAATGAATCCAAGGGTCCTCGACGCCTTGTTTGTGACCGCATCTACATGCGATTTCCAACTTAGACGCTCATGTAGCTCGATTCCAAGATAAGCTTTGCTGGCCACACTTAGAAGATCATCTCCCCTCATAGTATAAGTGAAACATCATTAGTACATCATTATTATGTTCTAATTCTATAGCGTGTTAACCTACAATGTAACTAATACACTGACGGTCATGAAAATGATAAAAGTATATCATGTATTCCCTATCGCTTAAAATTAATAATTCTCCACTTTTGTGTATTCTTTTTTTTTTGTCGCCTTGAATGGCATCTCAACAGATAGAGAAGGTGTGCATTCAGGGCTGTAATCTAAACGAGAATGACCCAACAGCATCACGTGACCTAGCCAGGTTTCTGTGTCTCCTGCCTTGTCTTACCGACCTGATGATAAAGGGCTCTGACGATCAATACAATCATCTTTTCCTTCATGATGATTTCTACCACGAACTTGCTCGTCAGGCCCCATCCTCAAAGGTGATTTGCAAAGTGTATAACGTTTACCTAGAATGATGAATAATGAAATTGTAAACTACTTTGTACCACAATTTACGAGCAAACAAAATGAGTTAAACCGTATCTAATAAAGAAAAGTAATTTGATGTTTTAATACCATAATGTGAATGATTGTTTCTTTTTTATTAATCGACCCTTAAAGATAAAGATCCGAGTTCTGGTCATGCGATCGCATTGTGAAAGAAACGTTGTGGAATCGATTAGAAAAGGTTGATCATCTAGCATATAAGTTTGTTTTTTTTCCATATTTTTCCCTCCACAGGGATTTCATTGATTTTCATTTGAAACACATACAAAATATATATTCAAGATAATTTA
>JAVYIG010011510.1:57500-60260 GCA_035222895.1 Strongylocentrotus droebachiensis | reverse complement strand
CATATACCATCTCTCTCTCTCTCTCTCTCTCTCTCCCTCCCTTTCTCTCTCTCTCTCTCTCTCTCTCTCTCTCTCTCTCTGCAGCTCGCAGCAACCAACTGCTGTATTAAACCTCCAAACCTACCCAAATCATGCTTTGAGCACTATCGGTATATATAGTTGGTCTGTAAATGACATTCACGTTTCTGGTTGTTTTACAATAATTATGCTACTGTCACGTCAAAGGGTGACTAAATTACAAATTCATGTTGACTTTTGTTGATCAATATAATGAATACATCACATATATTTTTGAGGTACATTCATTTTATGTCATATATTTTCTATTATTTTTTTGATTACTTTTGTTCTATCTGCTAACTTAAGCTCCACCCCTAAAAAAACACCTCCAAAAGCAAATGACTTTTGTGACATCATGCGAGTCATTCATCAGTCAGCTACTCAGCTAGATGAACAAGATGCTAGATGGTATGTCCCCAACTGACCACCTGTTCACAATATAGCATCGAATGTTTTATACAATGCCCACTCACAAAATTCATTTCATTTTAAGCAGTTGCTATGTCAGAAATCCCCAAGCAACACCATGAAAAGGAAGGGTCTCAATGGGATATAATATGAAAACATGCAATGCTAATGCAATATTAAAGGCACTCTTTGATGCCGATTCGGCTTTAAATTTGACTAATAGAGTAGATTGTCGATATATTTATCATTATTTAGATGGCTTAATCAGGAAGATAATGTTTGTTAAGATTTTCTATCTAATATTGCGACTTTTCGAAAATCAGATCGCAGGACATGGACTCAAAACCCCCCCCCCCCCCACTCAGTGTTATTTAGGGTACGCATATGCGTGTTCCCAGCACCCCCCACCCCCCCCCCCCCTTTAAGCATAAGTCCGGTGTGTAAAGTCAATACGGGTAGACCTTTTTCTTTTGTTATCCGAGCCTTTTCAGCACCCCCCCCCCTCTTTCAGCATAAGTCCAGTGTGTAAAGTCAATACGGGTAGACCTTTTTCTTTTGTTACGAGCCGGAGATTTCGGGAACACGCATGCGGTCTCTCCGTTCCCAGAGTGTGGGGGGGGGCGGGCTCATATCACCTTAAAGCTACTATGGGATTTGACACCAAATAGTGGGGGGGGGGGGGGGTGCACCGAGCTTTCTCTGCCAAGGCTAACAATGTTAAATAAACTTTAATAAGCCAAATATAACTGAAAGTTGTTTTATTGTGCTGAAAACAAGCTAATGTATGCATGATATTTTTTTCTTTGTTGGATAGTAACAGCGAAACGTGGCTCCATCAGTATGCTCAGTTTGTAAGACTTAACCCAACTTCGCTCATGGTGCTATAAAGGAGATCACTAATCTGATCATCGCTTCCGTTAGTCGTAAATCGGCAACATAATCAAATCGAACTCTCTCCCCCTCTCTCTCTCTCTCTCTCTCTCTCTCTTGAATATCTCCCTCTTCGCTCTTGATCACATTAGAACATGATTTATTTCATTTGGAATTTTTGGATGACCATTTTTCTGGGTTAATGTGACTGACGATGACAAACAGATCATTTTGGACGATTTCCATTGCTAACGAGAAAGTTGATGGATGGTTGTGGTGGCGTCGCGTGTTCCATAAAGCCAGCCTCGTTTACACAAACAGTGGGTGTTTCATGAAAATAAGGGGCCCTATTCACAGAAAAAGAATAACTTATGTCCCATAAAACCAGACTGGCCGTGTTCACCTGAGTAGTGTTTACTCTATGAAAACAAAAGCTCCGTTCACACGTCCAGCATGTGTTCCATGAAATAAAAGGCCCTATTCACATAAAAAAGCATGACTTGTGTCATTTCAGTTCCAATTCAATTTACGTGTCTGGCCACCATTTGCCAGTTATAAAGTTATTAAGCGACAATTTAGACAGTTACATTAACGTAATATTTTATTCATCAACGACATCGTTTCAATATATGCAAAGTAGTATACATAATTATACATTATGGAATTGTCATATTTTTTTGCAATGCGTAAATGATATGATATTTACAAATCATTCTATGAAAATAGAAAATCAAAGAAAAATGGAAACAACTAGCAAATCTTTAACCAAATTTACGTTATCTATTAACAACATTTTAGCGTACAAGACATGTCCATGCATATGAGTTTTTAATTCAAGTGATTTTCAGAAGTGGTTTTGAAGGGTGACATCTTGCACGGTGGTCATGACGCGACAATTACTCCGGCGATATTTGCCGTTGGTTTAATTCGTCAAAATATATAGGTTTAGGTTTAGGGATGTGATCGAGTTTTAAGTTAGGATTAAGGTTAGGGTTAAGTATATAGTGTTTGGAAAAGTGGTTGAAATTAGGATTTATGTTGCACTTTAAAGCTAAAATTAAACTAACAATAACACTTTTAACATGCTGAATTCAGCATTAATTAGTATTTATCATGTTGGAGCCAACTTGTTAAAAGTGCAAAAGCAGGCCTTTTTTGACAATTTTGTCACTCGTCGGCCGTCTCGAATGCCGATTTAACTGTTGAGAATTTTAGAGGGTTATGTATAATATGCAGCAAAGAGCCATTGTCACATGCCTATGTGTTATAGAATATTCAGCACATTCACGACAACGCGACGGAGTGGTGAGAGTGACGAGTATATAGCAAGGGTAAGGACACTGCCATGTTCAGGCGGGAGTAGGTGTAACCGTTTCCAATTTCCGACACCTCCAGTCATGGACACCAACACCCGTTTAACAC
>JAVYIG010011510.1:0-52500 GCA_035222895.1 Strongylocentrotus droebachiensis | reverse complement strand
AGAATATTTTGATTACGGTATGTTACAGACCTCCTAGTTCGAATATTCCTGTTTTCTTAGAATATTTGCAAGATTTACTACAAAATCCAGTCTTTACCAATAAAGACTGCTATATCGTGGGGGATTTTAACATAGATATATCTAAATCTTCAGCTCCAAATACTTCACAAGATTTTTTGGATATCATGCTATCTTCATCCTTATTACCTTTAATCACAAAACCAACCCGAGTTACCAACCAAACAGCAACCCTTATTGATAATATATTCTGCAATGTTGTTCCCTTACCTGAATCAGGAATAATTTTATCCGACATATCTGATCACTACCCAATTTTTTCACGAAGTCATTGTATTTTTAATAAAAAAGACACCCCCTTGCAAAGATTCAGAAAAGTAACAGCTAATAAAATAGCGCGATTGAAAGAAAGTCTCGAAGAGGCTGATTGGACTGAAGTTAATGGTTCGCATGATACAAATACTGCGTATGATAAATTTATGACGATTTTTATGTCTCATTTAGATAGACACATTCCATTAGTGAACAAATGTTCTAATTATAAAAAGAGTCCCAGACTTCCATGGATAACCAAACCAATTTTAAGATTAATCAATCGAAAAAACAACTTATATTACGCAAGCAAAATTCAGCGTTCTGAAAAGTCTCACCGTAAATATAGCACTAACAAAAATATTCTCACTAAAATATTACGTATTGAAAAACGAAAATATTTTACAAATCAGTTGATTCTATTCAAACATGATATTAGTAAAACATGGAAAATCATAAATAGTGCCATTAATAAGCATAACGATAAATCGCGTATAGAAAAAATAACATATAACAACGTAGAAATTCGCGACTCAGCGCAGATGGCCGATACGTTTAATCAATATTTCTCTCAAATAGGACATAGCCTTGCAGATGATATTCCTCCAACGCAAAAGAAATTTTTAGACTTTATTGACCAGCCAAATCCCAATTCACTATTTTTTGTCCCCGTACATAGAAATGAATTAATAGATATAGTTCATAACTTAAAAAATAAAAAGAGTACTGGACACGATGGCATTGATAATATTTTATTGAAAAACGTCATAAACTACATTGTCGATCCGCTGGTGCATATATTCAATTTATCCTTGACTAGCGGTGTTGTTCCCGATTGTATGAAGATTTCTAAGGTTATACCGGTTTACAAAAAAGGAGAAAGGGATAATATATGTAATTTTAGACCAATTTCTCTCCTGCCTGCTCTTTCAAAAATTCTGGAAAGAATAATATATACAAGACTTCTAAATTTTCTGAATAAAAACAGCATAATTTCTCATTTTCAGTTTGGCTTTCGCCAAAAACATAGTACATCCCATGCTTTACTTACCCTTGTCGAAAAAGTTACAGAAGCTATTGAAAAATACAAGCATACTGTGGGTGTTTTCCTGGACCTCTCCAAGGCCTTTGATACCATCGATCATAAAATACTTCTCTACAAATTGAACAATTACGGAATTCGTGGTAGGGCCTTGGAGTGGTTCAGAGGCTACCTAACGAACCGCAAGCAATTTGTGTGTATTAACGACCAATGTTCTTCTATGCAAGATGTAGATTGTGGTGTTCCACAGGGCAGTCTACTAGGCCCACTTTTATTTATTACCTATATAAACGATATCCGAAATTCCTCTAATATCCTTTCCTTCCTCTTATTTGCAGATGATTCGAATGTGCTCTTCTCACATGCAGATCTTGATATTTTGGTCAATACACTAAATATTGAATTAGACAAATTGTTACAATGGATAAGAGCTAATAAGTTATCATTAAATTTACAAAAAACAAAATGTATGCTCTTCAGCAATTCTATAGGTAACTTACCACATAATGTTAAATTAGATAATACTGACATAGAAGCCGTCACTTCAATGAAATTTTTAGGTCTGATAATAGACGATAAACTCTCATGGAAATGTCATATTGATAGCATTTGCCGAACAATCTCTCGCAACATAGGGATTGTAAATAAAGTTAAGTTTTTTCTGCCAACCTCCTCCCTACTAATGCTTTACTCGACATTAATTTTGCCCTACTTAAATTATGGTATTATTGTTTGGGGTAATACATACGATTCTTATCTTCATAGAATACTACTTCTACAAAAAAAAGCTATGCGTGTTATTTGTAACACTTCCTGGAGATCTCATACTGACGTTTTATTTGTTGAAAATAATGTGTTGAAAATAAATGATTTGTATCGTTATAGCCTCGGTCAGTTTATGTACCAGTTAAATAATAATACGCTACCATCAGCCTTCAATTTAATATTTATCAAAAATAAAACTATTCACAAATACCCTACGCGCCAATCTGACGAATTTCATCTGCCATTAACTAGAACGTTACTTGCTAAATCCATATTCACTTACGCAGGCCCGAAGCTATGGACCATTCTTGATGTTAGCATCAAGAATGCCCCCAGTTTAAATTCTTTTAAATTCAAATTCAAAAAATATTTTTTGCGTAATTATCAAGCGTTAGCTCTCTCTCTTTAAATTTATTGAACTCAAAAAAATACATTGGATATTTTGATTCATTTCGTACTGGCCATCCGTATTCCAGTCGGCCCGTGTTGTGTTGTGTGTGTTATAGGTAAGAGCCCTGCCCTCTCTCGTTGTCTCCCTTCTTTCCCTGTCCCTTTCACTCCTTCTATGTTATGTTTCATTGGTTTATGTAATTGTGCGTTCCTTTATTGTTGATATACTATTTTTGCAACTATAAGTTATAGGGGGCTGCAATCTACAAGCTCAGCTTTTCAGCAGTCCCCTCCATGACCAACCTGTTTTATATGCCTATTGTACACTGTGGACCAATTACAAATATATTGTTAAGTTTCATTGTTTTACTATGTACAATGCAATCCCATGTACTTTATTTATTTTGTTGGAAATGGAAATAAACGAAATGAAATGAAATGCCGTATAAAAATGATTTAATCAACGAGTATTACACAATCCACACAATACCCTGTTGTTTCCATACTTATCTTATATTATATGAATTATATACAAATATTGTTTTGGGTAAGTGCTCAGTTACCTTTTTGAATAGGTTGTTAATCCTTCAAAAGAAAGCTCTGCGTTTGATAACTAAATCATCCTACCGTGCACACATTGCACCTCTTATCTATAAAGAGCTGACTATTTTAAATTTGAATTTGATGTAATGTCATACAGCTTGGTCAGTTCATGTTTTAATACAAACACAACAATTTTCCGAAATGTCTTTTATGATTTTTTTTGTTTTGTAGTTTACTCATCCATCGGTATGTATTCGTATAAGCTACAAGAAATGCAAGCCATTTCCCTCTAGTTAAGACTTCTTTTCTGAAGAAGGAAAAACACATATAGTGGTCCTGTCTTATGGGATCGCCTCCCACCTAATGTAAAAAAAAGAAGATCTTTACTGTTTTCATTTAAGGCTAAGTTAAGATTATACCTGATAAAACAATCCATCATTTGTGTATAGATTAACATGGAATAATAACATCAACATGATAAACAGGGAAATGAAAAGGAAAAAAAACAAGGAAATGACAAAGACAGACTAGACTAAAAGTAGACATATAATTAAATGGAAGAAGAGTAAAAATAGTTGTGGAACAATGGTACAAAAACGTGAGGATTGAAATTAAAATTAAAAAGGGGGAAAAATATACTAATATTTAACTCTCAGCTAGGCAGAAAAGGGCGTTTATTAACCCTATGCACGGATTGCAATATTTTCTTCAATTTTCACTTGCCTTTGATAATGACTCTGCGATAAATTATGACGACACTGCATATTACTATCTTATTTAACCAAAACCATGGTGACTCCTTTTCTCGAATATTGTAAAATCATCACAATTAGTATTCCTTTCAAGTCAACCTATGCCATTATCTATTTAGTTGACCGATATAAAAGGTAAGTAGCTGGGAATGGAAATGAAGCAAAATCTGGAGCGGCGATAATGAAACTATATATAGTGAGAAAGAGAATGAAGGAAAATAACGAGAAATAAGAAGAAGAAGAACAAGTTGTGGGTATTTTTATCACGTGCAGGATGGTGCATCTGATCGCATCGAGCGCGTGGAATGCATAATCAAGATAAAACATCCATGCAGAAATGCCTTCTATACTCAAGTTGCACGAACTCTCTAAACTTGACAAAAAATAATAAGAGTGGATTTTAAATCAAACAGGTGACTGCCAGAGCATGTTGGAGGTCATGAACTTCAGTGGGATGTGTTGCAATAAGAAATATTCTTGATAATCTTTGTAATTTAAAGCCAACCCTTTTCTTTGTTTGAAGGTTACGGTGTAGTTGGAATAATACATGAAAAAGTTTTTTTTCACAAGGCGTTTATAGACATGCGTTAATCTTTGTTCATGTCTGATTGTTGAAATGTGCTGTCTCTTTGGTTCAATTGCAGCCACTTAATTATATAACTATGTAATGGTAAACTTATACAAACAACAAGGAAACATTGGCGTTAACTGATTTAATCTAAAAAGACTATCGGTGATTTAACCCAAAAAAAACATTTGCAGAAGAAATTGAATCAGTCTTGCTAAAAACCACATGAGTAATACTGAGCACAGATATGTATGACAAATGATAATAATTCACACATGGCAATCACATCATTATCAGTATCAATTATTCTCTTCATGTAATTATCATTACACTATAGCACTGCTAGGTACCATTGGTAAGCAGTTACACCTTGGTGAAGAGTGGAAAACATGGATTAATGTTTTACCAAAGAACGTTGGTGCCGTGCTGAAATTCGAACCCTTAACCCTTCATTGAGCATAACCCTTTGATTGAGAGTCAAGGGAATGAACTACTACGACACCTCCACAAGCAAAAGAATATCTAAGGGGCAGAAGGCACGTGCCTGGGGCGGCACTTGAAGGGGGCAAAAATAGAAAAGAAAAAAGAAACACCCAAAAGAGATAAATAGAAATGGGAGATAAAATAATATAGGGGAAAATTTATGATCTTCAAGGATAATGCACCTCAAGTGCACGCAGTAAAGTGCTTTAGCCTGATGAATAGAGGTTGTGACTAAACACGAACATCTTCTTATGATCAGTCGTTTTGTTCCCTCGTTTAATTATGTTGTTTCTTAATGTATTGATTTTGCACACCAATATAAGATGCACTTTATAAATAGCGTTCTTAAATTTGTCAGAACTCGGCCTTCTTCTTAAAGTACATGTACATACGACTTAAACAAACAAAAAGTCTTTTTTGTATTGCAAAGTCTACTCATTATGTGTGTGTTGTGTGTGTAATTTGCTGTTTACGTGCTTGGAATATCACGAACTTTACGTCAATTTTACAAGTACTTTGTTTCGACCTCGAATATTTTTTTGGATCACAATTTTCTGAGTCTCACCTACCGAAATAATGCTCCATTGATGAAAAGTAATACACTTGTAGCTTGTATTATTTTACATTTCCGTACAAGTTCACCCCTATATCATTATCTATGCGGTGTATAATGTAGCTCTTGATCATAAACCACTGGCACTCGTGTACCCCTCTTCGAGAAGGTCCTTCCAGCCAGGCGGTTAGGGGTAGAAAGGTCGATCGGTAACGCTACACTGGCTCGCCTGCACCTAACCACAAGCCACATTTAGAATATCGCCGAACGTTTTTCTGTTTCCTGGCCATCTTGTATGACATTTGTCATTCATAAGGACTGTATGCATTCCGAATTTTGAGACTGGAGATCCTTTCTCCATCCGTGCCCTTGTTCAATGTCAAGCACCTTAACGAGAAAAAAGGAGCACCATTAGACCCTCTTATACTATTCTCAGGGGGGGGGGGGGGGGGTGGGGTACGTGCAATTGTATTCTCTGACCTACTCCAACACTAATGTGTAATGCTGTAAAAGTCATATAGAGAAGGTTTTTTAAACGACTGGCTGTAATAGATAAGACGAATGGAAGCATCCACCTACTTATAAAAGTGAAACAGCCATTGCATCTTGGAAAAGGAATGATAACAAAAGCTTTTCCTATTATTCATTTCTGAGAAATAGTACATCAATTGACTTCTTTACAAAAAAAACATCTGAAAACATTCCTATATACACTTCTTAATTTATCCTCAGACTAAGGGGCAGTGTCTTGTATCGACTGGAACAGTCGCTATACAGATACTATCATTTATTATCATTTATTATCATTACTATCATATCATTTTAATGAACGTAATTGATTGATATTTTGTAGCACCCTATATCACCCTCAATCAAAAATAAAATATCCGTATATTCATTAGGTTTTTAAAATATTTATTCTTACTTATAGGTCTCTACGTGGTTCGGTGCTTAACTATATACCTTCAAAAATATGAGCAAGTAAAAAGAAGAAGGCGTGAACGAATCATTTGTTTTGGACAACTTTTGCGAAGGTACAATGGAAACGAAAATTCCCTCGAAATTACCACAGGAAATTGTAACTTCTATTCCTTTGACTTTAAAAATCCCGATCCCTAATCATAATTATACATGTTCTAATTTTATCCACATCCAAGTTGATATTTCCGCCGAACACCTTAACGTCATCGGCGCACACTCTTGCACTCTAAGCCACTCCGAGACGTAATATTAAAATCGCCTACTTAACCCTCACATTGACGCGTATCTAAGGAAGATCTGGACACACTGGGCCCCCGGGCTTATCGCCGCTCTCAATCGCCCTCTAAATATAGAAATGGACTTTAGAACACCCGAAGCAGCAGTAATTCACGACTAAAAAGACCCTTTTTGGTGAGTGTACGATTGAAGGAGGAGGTGGCAGAGGCAAGGATAGGGTATATTAGAGATGATATTGATATTGAATTTCTGCAGCTGCTACGTTTTTGTTTCCCGTTTTGACGTCGAACGAGCGCTCATCCTCCTACACGCTTTTTTGTTTCTTCTTTTATTGGGGAGTTTCTGGTTTCCTTTTTGAAGGATACTTCGTTTTGATGATGGTCATGATGAAATGGAAGAACTCGATGGAATGGCGTTGTTACTGGGGCACGATGGCATGGGGGCAAATGAAATTGCGGGGGAAAATGTAAGAAAAAAGGGAAAAGGAAAGGAAAATGAGAGAGGATGAAAGGGAATTTGAAATAAAGACGCTACAGACCCATCCCACAACACTCTCTCCTAATCATTTATCGACTTTAAAAAGTTCCTTTAATTCACGGAAGAAGACCTGTGCCCCCCCCCCCCCTCCCGTCCTGATGTTGGTTTTACACCCCATACCCCCACATACTTGGACCAACGCTACGCTACTGACATGATGGGTGGATTGCTTTACCCCCTCTCCACCCCACCCCTCCCCTCTCACCCCTCCCCCTCTCTCTCTCTCTCTCTCTCTCTCTGTACCTGACTACTAAACCCTCGTCGTCAAACCATATTCGGGATTACTTGGCTGCTTGTGGAAAGCTGCAAGTGACCAACTTAAACGAAAACTTTGCACTTCATAGGAAAAGGATGAAAGTGATTCAGATCGATAAGAGAGTTGGAAAGGAAAGAAGAGTGTAGGGCTTTATACTAACAGACTTAGAGAAAAGGGAGAGAGATAGAGATATAAAGAGGGGAAAGAGAGAGAGAAAGAGAGAAAAATGTGAGAGAGATAGGTAGAGAGGGAAAGATAGATAGATAAAACAGACAGACAGACATGCAGAAAGGCAGAGCGAGAGAGAAAGAGATAGAGAGAGAGAGAGAGAGCAGAGACACTTCACAAGTATTTTGTCAAAATTAATATGAAAACCTCGCGAGGAAATAATAAAATGCATGAGTACATCTGATACTAGTAGAACCAAATTTCATAAATCCAATCCAACCAACAAACACTATATCCTCTAAACAACTTTTATATATAGTTGAAGAATCGATTTCATATCTCTTCTCCAAGCAGAAGCAACAACAACAACTAAACAAAACGAAAATAATTAGTGAGAGATCAGAAATAGGTTTGAAGCGCCTCATGGAGAGCTGACGTCAAACCATGTAAGGTTGGATACCCTATACACAACAAGCCACCCGTGTCTCCCATCCGAAAAGAGACGCGGGATACCAACATTTTCAAATCCATGACAACGGATCGTGCCCTTAGCAACCGCACGGTTTGCGCGGTTGTGTCGTCTGCCTAATGAAACGTAGTATACTCTATCTAAAACACGCTGTCAATCATTATATCTATCGCCTTCTCTTTTCTCATATTTTCAATCCCTGAATCTTCCTCTTCGGCCAGTTATTTCTTGGAAGGTGAATTTTCTCAGATGTTATGCTATAATATGCAAATTTATGTCACCTATGTAAATTTATGCCGCTTTCTTCAACTCGTGGGTACATTCTCAAAATTTCAAGATAACTAGAACGCGAAGGCCATTTTTGTGGGTCAACTTAACCATCCTCGCCGACTACCACATCCGTTCATGACCAAATTGTCTAAATTAAATCTTAATCACAATTTGAGATCCTTAAAACCTCTTCAGACTTTCTGCAGATTATTGTCTAGGTTAAGGATGTCTGTCCTCGTATTGTACTCAATATATTTAATTACTTCATCAATCAAAACCAGGTTCTTGAACCTGACCAGAAAATCCAAATCAGACACACAAAAACAAAATTCAATTAATGAGCCACTAACTCTTTCTTAATTGTTCTGATTCTTTTCATCTCTTGAAGAAAATGCTAAACAACTATTTTCTCGAACATGATTTATTTACTCGGAACTAAATTTCTAAAAAGTATTTTACATACTAATCGGACAATATTTCTATGGGATAATTCTATATTCTTTAACAATTGTGATGTTCTTTGTATGGCAGAATATAAAATTAATGTAAATGCTGCTCTCTCTGTGCTTTATTTTTAAAGGAACATCTTCCATTTTATGAATAAAGATTTTTGAGAGACGAGGTTAGACAAGTACAAGTACTTATTCATGGCCTCATTTAACAGCTTTTTTTCTTCACATTTCTATAATTTGTATGGACGTGATAGAGAATTATTTCAAAAATCAAATCAAAAACAAATTATCAAGTGTTGCCTACGCCCGTTCTATATTGAGACTTGAATTAGTCGTATTTTGGTGGTCTTTATTTGCGATTTTAACGAACCAATCAAACAAAACGTCGTGGTACTTTGTATATACCTTTCTATTTCCAACCATCACTTGCATACATTTTAAAGATCATATTACTTAATCTTAAGCTTACTAGACCATTATTCCTGTACCTTTTTCACCTGAAAGTACCCTTAACCCAGTGGCGGATCCAGTGTTTTTGACCGGGTAAAGGGGGAAGGGCACCAAACCAAATATATCTAAACACCAGCTACAAACATGCAAACAAGCAAAAACAATAACAAGAGCAAAATATTAGCAAACAAAAACAAACAACAAGAGGGAAGGGTTTTCCAAACTGAAAGGGGCACACTGTGTTTAAAAAGCAATGGGCAGATTATGCCAGAGGAGGGGGCATTTTAATCCCTGTGATCCCTCTGGATCCGCCACTGTCACTCCTGTATAATTTATACTGCATGACAAGGACTTTGCACGTCGTAGACATCCCAAATCTAGGTCGGTCATATCTGATGCTTTTGGCTGAATTGACGCGGCAAACTTTCACTTCTCGAAATTCACTTAAAATAACACCACGTCCGACGTCAGACGACGAATGTGCCTCTATCCATTTTCTCTCCCTTATAGCTTAGTTCCCGCCAGAATGTACACATTAAAATGAGGCATGTTCTCTTTTTCAAACATCATCCATTTCCGTCCGAGTTAAGCCTAGGCTGCAGAAACAGACTCTAATTTGACACAACAATTCCATAAAGTCTTGAGTCGAGCTTAACTCTGTTAGTGTCTCTTTTTGTGTCGAGTCAGAAGCAGCTAAAGAACGGAGCCTGTGGAATGCAGTAGATCGACCGAGCAATCTGCGTACACTGTAAAAAAATAATAGTCGAAATAACTCAATAAAATTGAGGAAAAGAATTGCCTTATTTTTATTAAGTAAATATTACCTACGGCATCTTAAGTAGAGTTTACTTATTTTGCTGAATAAATTTTTACTCAGTTAAATCGAGTTACATTAACGTAAATAATTGAAGTATTGTAATCATTTTAGATAATTAAAAAAAAGCTATGATAGGATTACATATTGCACGATTTGGTACCCATCTAATCTAATAACATCCATTATATACCTCACTTAAGAAATCCAGCCATCTGATTGGTCGAATTGCATTCATAAACTTCAACTGTTCCTGTAAAATTCTCGGTAACCATGCATAAAACATTTCAATATTTTTAATAACCATGGTTACTCCATGGTTACCCCATAGGTTTACATGTTAAAAAATGGTTTGAGCGATGGAGGATACCGTAATGTGTGCGAAGGATTGGTCGGTAATTTCAATACAATTGAATCTCGATCGATCTTACCGACAATTTTATCTTGCATTGTTGACATGAAGACGAAAATAAACTCTCAAAAACAAAAAAACAACATCTGCCGATAGATCTTGATCTAAGTTCGTGCCAATATGCATTGCAAAAGTAAAAGAAGGGCCGCGTTTCATGGAGCTTTTGCGAAGCATCCCTCAGCAGAGCCGTTTTCAATCCATTTTAATGTATATATTGGAGAAAACTGCCGAGCATGTTAACGACGCGCGATAGCCTAGTGGTCTAAGCGTTGGTTTTCGATACACCTCTTGTTGTACGCAAGAGTTCGAATCCCGTCTTCGACAAAATTGAAAAATATTTTTTATTTTTTATTTTTTAGTCTATTTTTTTTCGGCATATAAAAGTATTAATGACTGCTTTAATATTCGAGAAATAGTTGTTTTCATACGCTCTCGGGAAGGTTACAATTGGGCTATTCCCCTCGGCAAGCCTCGGGGAATAGCACAATTCTAACCTTCCCTTGAGCGTAATAAAACAACTATTTCTCTCAAAGCAGTCATTAATACTATACTAATCATTCACTACTTCTATTTAAGATTAATTACTAATCACTAACACTACTTCTATTTAAGATTTAACCGTATATATATATCTACCACCATCACAAACTATTACATACGCTTCAATTCGACACATATTGAAAGGCTCCAAATTTGATATATACTTGATCGTAGCATCTTAAAAGGAAAATTGGTTGACAATTTCCTGAAATATCAAGTTTTGATTTGTTTTGAACTGGGTAACAATTAAAAATTGTCTTGTCTTTGCTTAGCCATGTTAAATGAATTAGTAAATGTTTTAAAGTCCTTAAATTTTCATTCAACCACAAGAAAGAATTGTTTTATTTAAAAAAGAGTTTAATTTGGTCTTAATGAATATTCATAAATTATGTAAATATTTCTATTACGCACTGCATCGGTCCTTACTTTAAAAAGATAAGAATAATCAACATAAATTGTTTGAGTAATACGTATAATTTCTGATTTTGAGTTAAAATTACTAAATTAATACAAGCTGAAATTACTTAAAGTTCTTATGTATTTGATTTTACTTAAATATTCCACGTATGTTCTACTAAATTGAAAGTTTGAGTTAGCAAGACTTAAATTTAGTGCGTAAGTGGCAAAACTAATGTTTTCAAGTAAATTCTACATGGAAAAAATACGTAAAAATTACCAATGAACAAATTCTTTTTTACAGTGTAGTCTTGCATTTCAGACAACTCTCTTACGCACCACGACCGAGAAACTGGATACGTTTTTCCCGGTAGATTGAAAGTGACAAACTTATCAAAGCCTTCTTATACCAGACCAACAAGTATCAAGTTCTCTGCCACTGGCTAGTGTTTTGCCACTAATTTGACGGTTTATCGTCGGTAGATAGCCCACCTGCCCTTCATTCCTGAAGTTGTATCGTTCACGATTACAAACAGAGATCGTGTGTCTCGCCGGAGCGTAAATAAGGGAATTAAATGGGGGGAATTAAAGGCTAAAAAAAGAAACCCGCGAAAAATTGTGAAACGGTATAAGACGATGGATGCGTCATTACTAGAGGTGGCTAATTTTAGCGCGTTTAATCGGGGCCATCACAATGTGTAAATAACATTCTGATTAACTGGCTTTGTTCACACTAGAGAAAACAGAGAGTCTACAAAATGGCGCCTGGATGGAATGCTCCCCATGGAGTGAAGAATGTGCATATATTGCATGCGGGCAGGCCAGCCTGAATCAGATGACCAGGGTGATGATGCTGTAACGCGCTTAGAGACATTATCGATGTGTTAAAGCTAAAATAGTATTTATATAATTATGAATTCTATGGGCAAGAAGATATTAATTGTTTCTCCTGTTACAAAATAATGGAACAATTATTTATATACCTTTTTTCTTCATTTGCTTCAATGCAAAGTAGGTTATATAAAATAATACCCACCAAATATTTTCTCGGCGGATGCTCTTTAAAGGGTTACATACACCTCGTGCAAGCGTTACGTAACACTTTGGATTAAATGTATGAATTATGGAATACAGATCGTCCTCGAGTGCGATGCCGATCTTTATTAACAGGAACTCAAGCTGGGCTTCAGAATCAACTAATGTCGTTGTGAAATGGTCTCTCAGTCATGCGAGGCTAAGGTCTCATACGTCATTTTTTTTCTTCATTCATTCATTCAATCGTTTCATTTCTTTTCTACTCGCTGCTTTTTACGAGATTGGTGGTTAATCTCATGACGTCATTCTGTCGTCACACAGCGCGATGAACCACGTCTTATTACACTAGTGGCTGGGATACGCTGAGTGTCCTTCGACTGGTCTAATATTAGAGACCGATGGAGCATCATTCTGGTGTATATTATCGGTTGTATTAAGATATTAACCTTAAGAGAGGGTACAAAAAACCTCTATTAGGGTAAACGTGTGGGACTATAGAGACACGTTTGACAAATGAGGATTAAGAGAGGAAACACGAAAACGATGCGGGGCAACGGGGGAAACGGCAAAAGAAAAAAGTTATACAAATTGAAATGTTGGGTAACTGACAAAGGTCAATTAAGATTTACCAAAGGTTATTCCGAAAAAAAAACTTGAATTAAAAAAAAAGGTTTTCCGGTAAACCTTTTTTGCCAGTTTGTACCCCCTACAACAGCTTGAGTATCATTATGGAAGCTATGCCATTAACCATTTTAAGGGGCCAAAATAATTCTCGCCACGTCTTTCGAAAATGGTGCTTCGAGATGAGATCCATCCATCTTATCTCTTCTATTCCATCACTTGCGACGTCTTGAAGACGCAATGTGAGATTCTGGACACGCTGTTGAAAAAATATTAATGGATTTTCAAGGTTCCCTGCCCCTTAGTGACCAGAACTTACTGCAACCTTTTTTCTGGTTTTGTATTGGAAAAAAACACTCCTTCATAACTGGAACACCAACTGCCCTCGCGTCTTCAACAATTCCGGAGCACCATTAAGTATACATCGTAGTGTTGACGCATTACTTTATCATGATGTCGTTTTCGAGTGATCGAAATGATTGCGATGTGCGGCGTCACGTCGAAAACGTATTACATATTTTTGTCCGATTTGTGAGGGAAAAGCACGTTTTTAATTATTTACGTTAGGAGGTGGGTTGTTTGTTTTGGGGCAGACGTCGTGGAGACGGTGAGGTAGGGGATGGAGGAGGATGATAGATGAAGGATGGGTTGACCCATGCCAGACCCTCTTGAACGTCTTAACACCAGGAATTTGTTCCTTTCGTTCAATGTATCAACCTTTTTCGTTCATCCATTCTTCTTTTTGTTTTATGTCCAGCGTACTATCTCTCCTCCATCTCACTCGCTGTCTGTCTGTGTGTCCGTCTTTATAATCTCCTCTCCCTCTCACAACTATATCCCCTCCCTCCCTCTCTCTCTCTCTCTCTCTCTCTCTCCCTCTCCCTCTCTCTCTCTCTCTCTCACACACACACACACACACACAATCTTCCCCCTCTCTCTCTCTCTCTCTCTCTCTCACACACACACACACTCACGCACACACACACACACACAATCTTTCACTCTCTCTCTCTCTCTCTCTCTCACATTCTCTCCTACTATCTCCCTCGTTTACTTTCTATCTCTCTAATTTTCCTCAAATCTCTCTCTCTCTCATTTCCTCCCTCTCTCTTCCCATCTCTATCTTCCATCCTTAACCCACCTGTGCCCACCAGCACACATCGGTTTTCTCTAATAATCATTATGCTACATCCGTCCTATTTTCTAAGCGTCTATAGTTTGGATATTTTACCTTTCGACTGGATACGTGTTTCCGGTATAGATTGAAAGTGACAATAATATTGCCAACGTCAATAAACTTGATCAAAACAATTATTAATTTGTATGCAAATCGCAGGCAATTTAAAGAAACATATACACATCTCAAAGGATACAGAAATAATCCACTCAATATACTCATCTCTCAGGGTTTAAAATAAAAAGCATTCCGTTCTCAATCCTTGAGAATGTAAAGGGAAACAAAATGTTTGTGTCTTACAAAATCTTCTTTTCTTAACGCTTTGCCTTCAAGCGTTATACCTATACCCACATCAAGCCTTAACTGCTGCCATAAATAAACCCAAGAAATTGAGATCCGAACCTAATTATTTTTAACCACATCCAGGCTTTGTGTCTCGAGATTAAAACTTCTTTTGCTTGATCGATGTAAAAAGCCCCATGTCGTAAGCCGAGCTAAACCAAAAAAAGATCATTCAACATCTTCAAGAGAATACTAAAATGGAAGATTCTCTGCTTGAAGGCATCTTCATGTTGACAGTACAGGCATCTTCCATCATAATCTCGAACGGGATAAAAGCTTACCGTTTTTAGAAGCACTTTGCCGAATCGTGGTGAAGAGTTAGATTTCGACGGCAAAATGCTGCCAAGAGATTTGTACTTCTATATCAAGAAAAAAAAAAGGAAAGAAAAGGAAAGTGAAGGATGTACGGATTTACGAGGAGAAAATCGGGGACACAGATCTAAAAAGGTTTTTAAACCACAATGCATGAATCTCCCTGTCTGGACAATAAGAAGATGCATAAAAAAGAAAACATCAACGGTTAGCAAGGGGGATAAAGGAAAAGGTTGAGGACTATTTCGTTTGTATGAATTAACCAAAACAAAAAGAGAGGAAATAATTGTTGTTTTGTGTTTTGTTTTGTAAGAAGCATTTTGTCAAAGATATCAAATATTAGGGCATGTTGGCCAATAAACATTGAAACCTTTTTTTATATTTTATGATATTGAGAAAGAGAGAGAGAGAGAGAGAGAGAGAAAGAGAGACATAGACAGAAAGAGGGAGAGACAGACATACATACATAAAACAAGGAGAGAGAGACATACAGACGGACAGACAGACATAGAAAAAGGAAGAGACAGACAGACAGACAGAGATACACAGAGAAAAGGGAAAGAGAGAGAGAGAGAGAGAGAGAGAGGGAGAGAGAGATGGGATGGAAGGGAGAGAGTGATTGCACTGCTAAGACCAAGTTTGCTTGTAGTTCCATGCACTTGTTGATACACAATGTATACCGCACCTGCGATTCACTTATGACGTATATTTGTGTTTTACTAAAAATGTTTAGCCGATGTTGTTTTATGATGATGCTAGCGTTGGCTCAATCATACACAATAACTGACAAAATAACAAAATAATTGATCAAGAGTCCTTCAAAAAGGCCAAAACATGTTGTGACTACAATTTTTTCCGCGAATAATCACTCACCATGGAAACCTGTTATTATTGAAGTCAGTCAGTATTGAATATTCAAGGAAAAAACAACGTAAAATTCCTTTGATTGAATAGTTATAATTCAGAGCGTTTACAGTTTTAGGATTACTCAAGGAATTTTTTATCTAGACATATAGCGTAGGCTTAGACGTTTAATTGAGTGGCGACATGGACAATTTTATTTTCTTCTTTAGTTATACAAAAATGATATCAGCGTTATATATTGAACGAGTGAAAAAGAGAGGAACAAGGAAATCTGTGTCTAAAAGAGAAGTTGAATGAAAAAAGAAGAACTCATTTTGATACGTGATGATATCTACAGTGGATATGAACGTATCAGCAGTTGAAAAGGAACTGATTGTGACGTCACAATGATTGTGTTATAGTGGTAACTGAGCTATCATTATCATTATCTATCATTATTATTACTACTACTAGTAGTAGTATAGTAGTAGTATAGTATTAGAAGTATAGCATTAATAGTAGTAGTAGTGGTAGTAGTGGTGGTGGTAGTAGTAGTAGAAGTAGTAGTAGTAGTAGTAGTAGTAGTAGTAGTAGTAGTAGTAGTTGTAGAAGTAGTAGTAGTAGAAGTAGTAGTAGTATAGTAGTAGTAGTAGTAGTAATAGTAGTAGTAGTAGTAGAAGTAGTAGTAGTAGTAGTAGTAGTAATAGTAATAGTAGTAGTAGTAGAAATAGTAGAAGTAGTAGTAGTAGAAGTAGTAGTAGTTGTTGTTATTGTTATTAAAGTTGTTATTGAGGCATCATTAGTGGTTGTAGAAGTAGAAGTAGTTATCGTCGTCTTAATATCATTGCCAGTAGTAATAGAATAATATTAAAAACAACAGGTTGTAGTACAAGTCGATTTGTACATTTTACAAGATATATGTCAAATTATGATGGGTTCATCATCAGAGAATCGGACTTGACGTGAAAATTGAGACATAATTGGAAGAAAAACACATCTTCCCATCACGTTCTCAGATTGGTTTCTCCTTGCATATCCCCAGGCATTGACATCTCTGCATTTTTGTCTTCTTCTTCAAATTGACAACTCCTCTTAAACGCTGCCTGCTTTCAATTGAGATTATTAAGGCGCGGATGACCGCGTTGCGCCAAGGGACAAATGTGACAAATGCAGACTTTTAATTTACGAAAATTCCCCTCAAATTTATGATCCTTCTTTCATTTAATTGGATTATATTGCCCAAGGCAACACCACCCCCTGACATGGCCACTTTCCTATGTAAAATATGATCCGTGTTTATAGGCGCGAAAAATGGTCACATTGTAAACGTGTGAAATGAAAGAATATTAAGCGAGGTATGGGTATTATTGGTAAATGTGAATTTTTTAATACAGGATAATGTAATTCTATGGATGAAAGATTTGATGTAAGATTAAAACATTTTTGTTTTCAATCCTAATGCAACCCTAGAATGTTATTAAATATATATAATAACGTGTAGTAAAAGGATTGTTCATTTTAATGTCAATTAAAGTATATAGGGGAGATTTGGAAATACTATCATTATTCATTTTTCTTCTGGATTATATCTTGAATTCGTGATAGACAACCACACAATCGCATCTATGTAGAACTTGACAATATAATAATTGTCACTGTGGGGTAAAAGATGATGTTTCTTTTCGCTTTTACATGTAGACTCCTGCATCTTAATAAACTAAACTCTCAATTACATCCGTCATACTTAATTAGTTCGAATGACACAACATTGCTTAAACAAATATGTAAGTAATCAAACAAACAAAATGGCAAATTCACTCATTATCATAGGTCCGACTTCAACTCCTCATACTCCCGAAATACTTTTTAAGTGTGAATCGGGCATTCATCTCACCGAGTTATCCGTCTGTCATTTTTCTTCATCCCCCAAAATCAGATTTGTCAAAAGCGATCAATCTGCGTGAAGCCCTAATATCATCATTTTGCGAGAGATCACGTCTAAAAACCATCCATCCACATTATCTCGCTGTTATTCCAAGATCGTGTTAGACTGCGATGCTAAACGTGTACAAACAAGAAAACCCTGTAGAGATTCTCGAATTGTTTTTACAAAGCGAACGCAGTCGTGGACTGTTGGTTAAGGGATTGGCGTTTATTTGTTCGAGTGATCGAGGCAGGGAAAATGACGAGAACTGATTGAAAATGTCTTACCTTCGAATTCGAAGTCTGTGAAACACTTGACAACTCTTTGATCGTGAATCCACTTCGCCTCCATTTTGATATAAATCTCTCTTGTCTCTCTTTCTCTCCCTCCCCCGTCTCTCTCTCTCTTGCTCGTATCTTCCCAAATCTAATTCTTTTCTTCTTCTAGATATCATGCTAAACTTTCAATAAATGTACATGAGGGAGAAATGAAGCCTGAATTGATTAAAGTTAGTTAAAACAAAGCAATCGACAAAGCATTTATAAAATATCAAGGGCCCTATTTATTTTTTTACTGTTTCTAACATAATTAAAAGTGATAAGCTTCGCTTGTGCTATTGTTTTAAAGCCCCGCTGCACTATTTTGGCCAGGAGGGATTATACCTCCCTGTATGGTCACTGGCAAGTGGTTATCTCATCAAATCAGCTCTCAATTAACATTCGAAAAAGAGGATCGTGGGGGACCAATGGTCGCCGATTAAGCATTGTTTGCTATATAGAGGGCGTAGAGGAAGTAGCTACAGTATGTAGTGCAGTGGGGCTTTACGAACATTACTGGGCGGGGGACATTGTAGACAGACGAGTTTGATAGAAATTTGGGATTCCATTCCCGGATGAAAGTAAAGGACGAGGAAGTTAAAGTGTTTTATTCGTTGGTTACTAAAATAGATCGTATTTCTTGAGATATACGTGTATTACGTCAGTCATGCATCAAAATGCATAATGGCAAGTGATGTTACCTATCCACTTTAGTGAGAAAGTGTGGGATGGAAACGAATTCGTGAATATGTTTGAAATTTACGGTTTTCTTTACTTTTCCCTTTTTCCGGGGAGGGGGTGTTTAATGCCTAGACACGATGTTCCTAAATAGATAACCGAAGTTTAAAGTCATTTATCTCAATACTACACAATTTCCTGAAACGGTGTAGAGAGATAAATTATAAGAGCAACTCTCCAGCTTTCATTAGATACCTTGTTTCTACCATCGATTAGTTAGGAGCTTTTGACGGTTCTTGGTGCAAAACTAATTTTCTCCAAATTTGTTGAGGGTCAAATGTTGGGTGAGGTTTAATAGCTGTTCAAATATTAACGAATGAGGGATATCTGTCCTTACCTTTTTAAGCAGCCGCAGTTTTGATGTGTACACCTCCCCTCTCGACAAGGAACCGACAACGACATTGCGTGTCCTGTCTGCGTCTTACCTTTTTCGTATTCAAGCGAGACCAGGGTTCAAATCTCAGTATTCATTCAGTTTTTTGCCTTTATAAATAGTGGGGCAAAGCAAAAAGTAATCAAAGTCTAATTATTTGTGACCTCTTTGCAAGCTTTTGTAGCTTGTTATGTATGGAATTGAGTTCATACTGGAATCTGGGCTCACTTGAGTACGGAAAAATAAGACGCGTCCTGCCTACAGCTCTTTTAAACACGATTGCAGATATTCGCCATTGTCAGTCACGTTTAAAACCACACTCAACCCACTTGACTATGTGTAACTGAATGTTACATGCTTGCCTGACTTTGCAGCACCACGCATTGTTAAACAACAATGTACCCATCCGTCCACGATAACAGGAATGCCATTCATCTCAGCAATTCATTCGGTCAAAAAATTTGGAGAGTGGATACCATTCAGGAATTTTTCTTGAAATGAGAAGGGCTTGACCATTATGTTGACAAACGTGAGCAAACATATTTCTGGATACGGTAACTTTGTCTCAGATTCTGAAACAAAATCCTGGATTTAGCTCATGCTGCAAAAGATAATTATAAACCTTTAGGTCAGTCAGGAACTTCATGACTTTTAAATGCCGATCGTCTGTCTGATTATCAAGATATTTATGATTGGAATTACAAATTTTGAAAACCGTTTGCCAAACGGTTTTCATAACAGTCTATTGGGGAAAACGAGTATGGTAAAACCGGTCACACAAAGATTTTTAATTTTTTGAGGCACTTCTTGATCATTTTGAAGCGCAATTTTTTTAGAGCTTCAAAAGTACACCATATCACAGACACTGATAACACGTAGGGCCGTGTATCTCAGATTTAACATTGTTAAACGATGCCTTTAAACCAAAAAGTTGGGTATGTACCTTTCATATTCAAGAGCACTTTTCTCAGTGATGCATAACAATGATCATGCAAACAAAAAGTCAAATGTGAGCTGGAAAGTTACTCTTAATTTTTTTTTACCTAAGATATGAAATTGTGGACATCTGAAAGGATGACCATTGAACATCGGTTAACTTTTTAGGAACATTCTGTATAGAAACAATGGGATGGATTGACGAAGAATTAAAATTCATTTTCTCTTGCTCGATCATGCTCATCTCCCATCAGAAAACAAAAACGTGTGACGGGAAAAAATCAAATAAAAAGAAAGGGTGAGTGATTGCAAAAGCACTTTCATTATTCCTCCTCCACTTTTACCGTTTTTGTCGGGGTTCCGATACTTTTTTTTCTGCTTTCACTCCACCCTCTCGCCAACACATGCTTTTTATTCCTCTCACATCTTCTCATCGATTTTAATTCAAATTTTCGACTCGATTGCAAGCGGCATTGATTGAACCTAGGGCCATCAACCACGCAACAGTTACTAAAAAGGCAAAGAGTCGTCTTCAGAAGCAGAAAAAATCTCTCCCTCACGTTTAAGAATAGAATAAAGTACTCGCTTTCTTGATGTCTAAAGTCCGAGGGAGGCACCCCACATTTTCGGAGGCAACGTCGCTCGATCAAAAATGCGCACGCACATCTCGGTTACTTCCGGATCAGAGGTTGACATACTTTTTGCTCTCGTACGTGTCATATTATATTTCTAATTTCAAATTCTTTGCTCATAAAAGAGAACATAGAAAGTATGGATTTACCGCAATTGCTTTGCTTTATCATTTTTTTGTGTGTAATAGTATGATAACCCTTCTTATCATTACATTATGGATTTTAGAGAGGAAGGAGAGAGAGGGTCCGTTGGGAGAGAGGGGATTGAGAAGGGATTGAGAAGGAATTGAGAAAGGTGAAATATGAAAAGTGTGATTCACTAAACGGTAGGAAATATTACCAGAGAGAGAAAGAGTGAGAGAGAGAGAGAGAGAGAGAGAGAGAGAGGGGGGGCAGAGGGGTAGAGGAAGTGAGTGGGAGAGGAAGGAAAGGGGAGAAGGAGAATGAGCGTGAGTGAGTGTGTCTGCACGTGCGAGAGAAAGAGAGATAGAGAGAGAGAATGAGAATGAGTGAGGGAGGGAGAGACAAAATGAATGAGGGAGGTAGAGAGAGAAAATAGGGGAGGAAGAGAGAGAGAGAGAGAAAGATAAGGGGCACAGAGAGAGAGAGAGGCCAGGGGGTACTGGTAAAAGATATACGAAGAGAAAGGGGGCGATAAAATAGAAGGGGTACAATGAATGCCTCATAACAATTTATTCCGTGTGACTCATTCGAACATTGTGTCAAAGAATATAACAGACCATTTAAACATTCATCTCTGAATCGAAAAAGGAGTCGTACTAAACAAAAATGGTTGGATTGCATCTGATATCTAAGAATGTCAGCACTCCATCGCTGTCATTCACTGGGTCCTGGGGTCCACGGGGACATACACCAGCAACTATAGCATCCACCATAAGACAGCAGACCTATATACATCTTAACTACTAGTTTAAACGTGTAACACATCAGTGGGAATTAGGTTGCGGAAGAGCTGCTAAATGTTTCTAGATGATGTGTGTGTAATATCACCCACGGGCCTATCACGTCATTTTGTCTACCCCATCTGCTAATGTTTTTCGTTCCGGAGACCCCCGGTAGTAATAGAAGAGGGTAATAATAGTAGTTATCGTCGCTTTAATTTTGGTGGTTCGGGTGCTCAAAAAATTGTACCCGCGATTGAAGGTGTGTCACTATAAACTAGCTTTAAAGCCGGTGAGATGGAACATTCCTAACTTCGACAGTGTTTTATTACTCTTTTTCTCAGTTTTTACATCTTGATGTATTTCGATCCTCTTGTTTTGTCTATCTCACCCCGCTTCGATGAATTTTCTGCTCCCTTTCCTCTAGCATCTCTCTCCTCTCCTTTCTTTACTCTCGCCATCTTTATCCCCATTTAGTCTCTTTTACCTCTTTCTCTCTCTTGCCCTCTTCCTCTTCCTCTTCTGTCTGTTTGTCTGCCTGTCTGTCTATGGTCTCTCTCTCTCTCTCTCTCTCTCTCTCTCTCTCTCTCTCTCTCTGTCTCTCTCTTTCTTCATCCCTATCAATATCTCCGTTTGCGGTCATTGTAAACACACCTCTTCCCTTCCATGAATAAAGGACTATATTCGTCCGCATATATAACTTTCTCCAACCAACACTCGACACAATGAATCCAAAAGCACACAAGGTTCAATTGATTCGGTGTTAATTTCAATTCCATATGCATGTACATCGTCAGATATAATATACAATGTGAACATGTATGGCCACATACAACCACACATTAAACAAGGGGTCGTCATACACCTTTACAAACTTGCTTTCACGGTTCCATCATAATTTCTCTCAGTTAAATCAGTACTCTATATTAACCACTTATCGTTACGTTATTTATTATGTATTATTGATTGTTATTTTATCACACTAAAAAAAAAAAGGACTTTATTTTGATATGTATATGTAACGTGAGAAATATGAAAATGAAATGAAATTTGCACTGCTTCAGCTGACGTCCTGATCATAAGTAAATATTCATACAATAAACAGGTTTTATCACATGTCATGGATATAACCTCACTTTAATACAGCTAAATCAAACTGAAGTGACCTAAAGTAGACCAACACAGTGTTTAAAGCTCATAAAATCATCCAGATGTGACAAAGACACAAATCAATTTATGAACATTTCAATTCATAGCCTCTCAACTCAAAGAAACTCAAAGTGCCGGTACCATCAACATCTAGGTTAAGGATATCCACTTTGACCGTATTGTGTTATCCAGCGATCAGTTTACATTGCTGACTTGTATTATGGTTGACTCGATGTCTATCATGGCAATATGGCTTTAATACTCGTTTACAAAATGACATGGGGAGTGTTTCATCAAGGAGATTTCATGTTCTTGATGTGGAATTTATAAAAAGACTAAAATACTTGAATTTTCGCTTTTTAATATATTTTATTTTTAGGCTACAAATAGCTCTCCATAATGTTTAAGTCTAACTCAGAGTTAAGTTCGACTTATGATCTTTGTTAAACACCCCCGGATGTATATGTAAGTGTGAACTCATTGATACCCTATACGCTTTGTCAGGCCTTGCCCCACCCACCTCATTACTGTTTTCACACTGGCAAATTTGTGCTTAACCCCGTACTATAGGTGGGGTTAAGGGGGGGGGGTCTTAGCCCTACCTATAGTCCGGGGTTAAGCCTATTCCACTTTCTTTTCACACTGGCAAATTGTTGCTTAACCCCGTACTATAGGTGGGGTTAAAGGGGGGGGGGGTTTAGCCCCACCTATAGTACGGGGTTAAGCTTATTCCACTTTCTTTTCACACTGGCAAAAATTTGCTTAACCCCGTACTATAGGTGGGGTTAAAGAGGGGTCTTAGCCCTACCTATAGTACGGGGTTAAGCATATTCCATTTTCTGTTCAGACTGGCTTTTACCAAAGTGGGCTAACCCCACCTAGTACGGGGTTAACTAACCCTGCAAAATAGCAGGGCTGATACTCTTTTCACACTCGCAATATTTTGCTTAACCCCGTACTATAGGTGGGGTTAAAGGGGGGTCTTAGCCCCACCTATAGTACGGGGTTAAGCCTATTCCACTTTCTGTTCAGACTGGTTTTTACCAAAGTGGGCTAAAGTTGGCTAACCCCACCTATAGTACGGGGTTAACTAACCCTGCAAAATAGCAGGGCTAGCTCCGCAATTGTGGTGCTAACTCCTGCTAACCCCGCAATTGCGGTGCTAAGCAAATGAATGAGAACAGAAACGAAAAATAGTCCGGTACTACGCAATGGAGCGTATCGCAGCTGGCCAGATGCGAAGTATGTCCAATCATAACATGCACGATATCCGGGGTTAACGAAATGCAGTGAGAACAGCGGGAATTTTCTTATTCCGGAATAGGCGCTAGTACGGGACTAAAAACAGCGTGTGTGAAAAGCCAAACAAAATAGTCCGGGGTTAAGGATAGTACGGGGCTAAGCAAAGTACGGGGTTAAGCAAAACCAGTGTGAAAAGAGTATGACTCCGCAATTGTGGTGCTAACTCCTGCTAACCCCGCAATTGCGGTGCCAAGCAAATGAATGAGAACAGAAACGAAAAATAGTCCGGGACTACGCAGTGGAGCGAATTAATGAATATTCACGCTGTGGCTAGTACGGGGCTAAGGAATTGCAGTGAGAAAAACCAAAAAAGATAGTACGGGGTTATGGATAGTACGGGGCTAAGCAAAGTACGGGGTTAAGCAAAACAAGTGTGAAAAGAGTATCAAAGTGTTCCCCAAAGCTTAAAATGTATACTGGAAATGCCATAAAAAAAGAAAATCAAAGTGACATTTCTAATTTCTATATTTTCTGATTACAAGTCGTAAACGCACTAGGGGAAATTAAACAAAAGAGAGAGAGAAACATTACAAAAGAAAATAAAAGAGTTTTAAAAGCTGGATATCACAAATATTTTGGAAGGATATTTCGTCATAGAATAAGTATATATTATATAGCACCCTTTATATTATTAGCTAGCAGTTATGATTACTATCGTTATCTGCGTTGGACTGCAGCGAGGAAAGAATGATTATTTACACGAGACATTTACAGTTTTACATAGGAATTATAAAAAGAGTGTTCGTTGTGTCTGAAATGTAAATTGCGTGCAAAGATTTTCGTCACTTGAACATAAAGGAGAGCGATACCAGTAGAATTCAGCCTCATAATACCATTATACTGTTAATTGATTGTTTGCATGTATATCTGTGACGGACAGACAACATGATCTCCGCCATATGGCATTACATGATTGTTATCAGCCGCGGTAGCGGTGAGCTGCTTTCTTTTATTTTAGTTGATGTTGTTTTATTTTGTTTTATTTTATCTTATTTTACTTATTTTTATTTTGTTTTAATTTCATTTTATGCTTTCCGTCAGTTGTTTTTTCGTTGATGAAACAATGTTTTTACTCATTTATTCAAAACATTTGTTGTGGTACTTGGCATAAATGTATCATTCATAATCTGCCATTTATCAAATATACAGTAAATTACGCCTGAAGGATATAAATATGTATTATATATACTAATTTTTATACTTGGCAAGGGAAGTTATATAAGTACGCTAACAGAAACTATCCCGATGGATAGAGTACAACAATCTTTCTAATATCTCGTTTCCAAATTGGGTTATTAGATTTAAAAAACGGAGACTAAAGAGAAAAGATATACAAGGTACACATTTGGGAGGGGGGGGGGGGGCGACCCCCGTCTACCATGACAATTCGGTGATATTTAGATATTTTACATGTAAATGTGTACCCCTATCAAGTAACAGAAACTCCACCCTGCATGTAACAGCCATTTAGGGACATAATGCCTTTATACCATGCATGTGAGAAACCTTTAAAGGTGATATTCTAAATACGAGAAAGAGAAATGATGTTTGAAATATGAAATAATTCCATCAACGATACTGTCTTTATGTTTTGTTTCTTTCTCTAAAGCATTAATTTAAGCTCAAACAACCAAGTAGTTTACTAATTGACCTGTTTTAGATCAAAATCCATAACCACTTATAGCTGTTTTCACGACGATAAAATAATATAAAAACTTTCGTCGTTTATCTCGTAGCACCCATAGCTCTTCTTTTTAATTTAAATTAATTTTGAGGGCAGGAGGCTCCATCTTTCGCTTACAACAAGACATTAGCTAATTTTGGATCCCATGCGGGTATTTTAGGGCTCTCTCTTAATGGATGTTCTTGATAATTACAGTGACATGAGCAGCTGAATTAGAATAGAGAGAATTTGAGGTGGATTAATAACACGGCACCACGGGAGGCTGGTGCTTCTTACGTCACACATTGGGTTTCTCCGCTTTGCTGCTCCCTACCCAAGTGTGTAACGCGGACCACCAAGATGAGAAGAAGATGAAGAAATTGATGAGGAAGAATAAGAAGGAGGAGGAGAAGAAGAAGAAGGAGGAGAAAGAGAAGAGGGAGAAGGAGAAGGAGAAGAATAAGAAGGAGAAGA
Source organism: Strongylocentrotus droebachiensis (assembly GCA_035222895.1). NCBI lineage: Eukaryota > Metazoa > Echinodermata > Echinoidea > Camarodonta > Strongylocentrotidae > Strongylocentrotus > Strongylocentrotus droebachiensis. Next base: position 26,352 of record JAVYIG010011510.1, on the reverse strand, counting down.
AGATGAAGGAGAAGAAGAAGAAGAAGGAAACGAAGAAGAAGAAAAAGAAGAAGAAGAAGAAGAAGAAGAAGAAGAAGAAGAAGAAGAAGAAGAAGAAGAAGAAGAAGAAGTGGAAGAAGGAAAAACATCGTGCATTGCATTTGAAATTGATGTCGTGTTGGATATTGTCGGTGTGTATACGGCGCTATAAGGTTTGCGTTAGAGCGATTACAAAAAAGTCGTGAATGTCGTGTTGACGTGTGTCGTGTTTGGTGTGCAGGGCCCTTAACTGGCGTCATGATAAAAAGAAATTAAAACAAAAAACTAAAAATCCGCATTTGTTTATCGCATCATAACTCAACGAGCCTTCATGTATGCATCAACCTTTTTCGGTGTTGCTTAACATCCATCTTTTTCAATGAACCACACAAAATAACATCAATGTAATTAATTTTACGAATTTTATGAACGAGTCAAATCGAGGAAGTGTTTTACCGCATATCAAGAAAACATCTCTTTTTGCATTATATGAGAAATTTATGCATAATGAAATTGCTTGTGAAAAGTAAGGGTATCCCAATCGAGGAGCGATACCAAGATATATTTTGTTATTGATTTATCATGTAATCATACTCACAACATTTTGATGGTACCTTCAGATCGTCTATATCTGATTGATCAAAATAATATACATCTCATAGATATGAAAAGAGAGAGTGAAAAGGAGAGATGGATAAAGAGAAAGGTAAAGCGTGAGAGAGAATAGTAGAGAGAGTGGGACAGAGAGAGAGAGAGAGTGAGAGGGGAGAAAGAGGGAGAGAGAGTGAGAGGGGAGAAAGGGGGAGAGAGATGAGAGAGAGAGAGAGAGAGAGAGAGCATGAGAGAGAGGAGAGAGAGAGAAAGAGAGAGAGAGAGAGAGCGAGAGAAAGTAAGAGGGTGTGTGGGAAAATTAGAGAATATCTTCTACTGGCGTCTTTATACAATTCGTCGCTGTTTTCACGAAGTGACGGTAGTGAAAAAAAATTGCATTCACTTAGCGTTACGATTTTCCTCACTACCGTCACTTCGTGAAAACAAGGACGAATTATCTTCATTACATGAACCAAAAGTAAAAGGAGAAAAGCCTTCTCCATTTCTGTAAGACGTAATCTGAGAGCAGACGGCGGATTATCATTAAAAGAATAAACCTTTATGATTTGAATGATTTAAAAATAGGCCTATATCCCTTTGACGTCAATAGGAAAAAAAATGAAATAATGACATAACACAAGTAGAGAGCAATGAATGCGAATAACCTTTTCAAATGAGAAGAGCCTCAGACATCTTGCACTCTGAAACTGAAGCAAGTTTTAGTGAAGTAATATTTCGTAATACATGGAGAGAGTTTATGAGAGAGAGAGAGAAAGAAAGAAACAATGAAATAAAGAGAGAGAGAGTGAGAGAGAGAGAGAGAGAGAGAGAGAGAGAGAGAAAGTGTGTGTGTGTGTGAGAGAGAGAGAGAGAGAGAGAGAAGAAAGAAAGAGAGAGAGAGAGAGCGTGTGTATTGCTGATTAATCGTGATAATATGATGTATGTTTGATTATCCTGAATATCACAAAAACAAAACAAATTCCAACAGGAACAACGACAAAAGGTCTCCAGTATACACACCCATGCTATGGGTTTCGTCGATGTATGTAGTAATTATCGAAATATTATTCACATTAAAAAAAAAACCCGATATGAATAGTGTCTGATAAACATTAAGAGGTCACTTATATTTCACCTTTCACATGTAGTTGTTTTCTGTCATATTTCAGGTTGTTTACGTACACAAATCAATGGCATTCAAGACAATACTGCGATAAAAGGTCAATCGTTTAAATTGACAAGCCGTACTATCAAATGCATATCTGCGTCCTAATATCAAAAGAGCCCTAAAAAAATGTATTGCTTTTGAATTCTGTCAACGAAACACAATTGTGCCAACCTTCACTTGTTAGCAATATCACAAACGAATTTCCCATGAAATTGAGAAATGAAATTTTGATGAAAAACGTTATTCTCGTCCGTAAATTTTAAGGGTTATGCTGTCTCCTGACGATACAGATTTGGCGAGCTAAAGGCAGATTTTTTTCCGACCTTTTGCGGCGCACTTTTAGTCACATTTAATCTTATGACGCATGCATTTAATCTTGGAATTCTATTTTTTGAGTGTTTGTTCGTTTTGTGGCCGCGAGAATGATGGTTTATAGGGTGAGTGTTTTTGTTGGGATCTAAAAATAGCGCAATTATGTGGACGATTTTTACCCCTCGATATAAGATTGAAATCAAGGCGATTTAACGGTTAAATGGATTTGAGGTGTATACGTTAGTCGTGAGAGTATTGGTGGAAACCTTAACGCACTTTTGTACAATCCCCTTTTTACTGTTGACAAATACCAAGAGAATAGTAAATACGTAGATCAAATTTATGCAGCTGTTTACGAAGCTATTAGGCCTATTCAACATATCATTCAAATAAAAATAAAATAGGTTCCGTGAAATGCGCATTAAGCATTATTGAAAATGCGTGAAAAACACATATTGGGAAATCATCATATCATATGAGCAATGATCATTTTTAAAATCTACATTTTAGTTCTCCTTTTACCCCGTAACAGTCACGAATAAAAGCACAAAACGGTATGAAGAGTGTATGATTACAAGCTTTATTGATAGAATAAAGAAAATATAAGAATACAGTCGTTTCGATTACTCGAAGAGTCAGTGACCTCTATGATTGCTTTGATGTCATTCACAAGATATTTTTGTTCTAATTAATTCTTATTCTAATTAACAATAAATCCTACGCACCAAAGGCTTGTTAAAAATATTCACTCATCACGCGTCCTTCTTTAAAATGTTACCAATCTGTTGTTCATTTCGATGATTCCTTCTAACCTTTTTCGTAGCTCTAATGCATGTGGATCAGGCCCGTAGCCAGAGTTTGATGTTTGTTTGTTTGTTTTTTTTTTTTTTTGGGGGGGGGGGAGGGCACATACATGTAATCGATCGACGTCCTGGGGATGGGTCTAAAAAAGTCCAACCGATCTTGGATTTTTTTTTTTTTGGGGGGGGGGGGGGGAGGGGGATTCCTGCCAGGTACCCATTAACCTCTCCTGGTCGAGTTTGGCAAATGTAGATTATTGTATTGCCAGAGGACACTGGTGCTGTGGAAGGGATTCGAACTCTGTACCCTGTGGTTCACACTCTAGCGACTGATCCACTAGACCAAAATACTTCTGGAGTAATACATATTCTTTATACAGTGAAATTCCTACCTCCCCCTCTTACTCTCTCCTTTCTTTCCTCTTTTAAAGTCATATTTGGAATCTGAATATTTGTAAGAGCAATCTATTCATAGTATTACTTCATATAGGATTATACAAAATAACTCGAAAGCTCATAAATATGTATAACCTTTCCATGAACTCATTCCTATTAAATGCTATTTTCTTTCAGGTAGATGCACCTTCTCTGCCCTTTACATCGTTTACTGCAACTATCATGATTACATCAGACGATTCTTTTATATCACGTGACTGAATGTGGCGTCCAAAAAGCGCGGGAAATATCAAATGAAGTCGCCTTTTCTTTGAAATACGTTTTCTTTGGCTAGCACAACAGTCCGGTAAGTTTCTGAATCTTTTGAAATCCAAAGCCCGATCAACATTCTTACCAGCATTATACCACTGATGATAACACAGATCTGCTTTGAAAATATTTGCCTTGACTAATGAGAAGTGCATGTGAATTATTTATCGTGCTTTAATTTTCTGGACCCGCAATTCTCCCATCCATTCGGGCATATAATTGCATAATGACGCAAATAGAGCGCTCGACTTCAAAACGATGATTAACAAACTTAATGCACATTATTCATGTTGAACGTCGATTTACCCTTATGGTTTTTTTTATCGCGATCTTTTTGTTTATTAGCGTCTTTCTGCTGTTTCAATGTATATGATTAGGAAGATCTGTTTTTGCTCTTCGTAACGGCGTGGTTGAGGGTGTGCGCGCGTGTGTGTGTGTTGTGTGAAAAGTAAAATTTGCTACGTTTATCCGTCTTTAAATGGGAGTATCGAACTTGCATAAATGATTCAACCAAAAGGGTTTCTTAGAATTATCCGGGAAAAAAATAATGTCACACCTTCTCATTTTCACGATTATTTAGCAAAAAGTATTATAGGATGAACTGATGAATAATCAGGATAATTAGAAAAGTCATATTCATTGTGTTCATGAACTTCTTCGGGGAAATAATGACGTATTTCTCATTTTGCAAGCTACATCTATATTGTTCGAGAGAGAAATGGGGTATTAATACTGTAACGCTAGATCAGGTACATATATATACTCGTCCCAACCAAATGAAATGTATAATGGAAAACAGAGGAGAAACATAAGATGCATGAAGGCAAAACAAGCGAGCTTCTTAGGAAAGGAGATTTGATGACTCGATTTTCAGAGCGCTCATTATTATGCAGATTAATGGCGCCGCCACGTTTGTTCACATTTTCATCAAACATTGAGAAGAAGTATAGCTTAATTATCATTACGATGAGAAGGGACTGTACGTGAATAAAATTATGGAGGAGGATTTCCTGAATTTCCATCAAAAAGTCATTTTCTATCTGTCAGTATTCAATCATTATTTTGTTATCAGGAAGTCTAGATTCTGGAATTTATGGCCGAAAAAAGAGTACATGCATATCAATGAAGGGATGGAGTTTGTGAGGAAGGTAAAAATGCAAAATTTTCACTCGAAATTTAGATGTCGATTTTCAGTATGCATGCATGTTGCAATGAATTGCTATTACAAGATGTTCGACTATTCCAACTCAAAGGAATGATAACAAATACAAAAATATTCGCAAAACAGGAGTGTAGTCGACTTCAACAGTATAGCAAATATTTATCTTATTATAGCGTCAAAGAGAACATATAGAGAATGAGGGCTTCTCTTCAAATTATTTGATTTTTTTATCGTATAGTGGAGTTCTCGAGTTTGATAGACGGTGTTTTACTTGCGAATTTAAAGAAAATCGAGTCATTTAAAGAGAATGAAAGAAGGAAAGACTTCTCAGCTCGTTAAATTTTCTACCATCGAATATACAGTCAGGCTATATCAAATGATACAAACAAACGGGGAGGGTAGGGGAGGGGGAGGGGAGGGGGAGGGGGAGGGGATATACACATCACGATGAATCACTCTAAATAAGACCAATTATTCCATGAAGCCCCTTGCACGCGAATAATTATTCAAAATATTTTTTTTTTTAAAGGGGGAGGAATACAACAAATCAAAATCGATCACTCTCGTATATATTTGAGATTACGTATGACATCGTTCTAGATCAGATTCGATTTATTTTCATGAATCGAAAAAAATACTTCAGTGAATAATTATGCTTTCTGATTATTTTGTCATATCCCGTTTTTAGATATAAGCCTTCGGATGCTACAATACTTATGAAAGGAGGGAGGATCTTATTTTCTAAAGCTAATGGTATATAAGTCAGGATAGTCGTTATATTTTTTTTATTTCTCGAAAAATATATTTGTTCGACGAAATATCCATTTAGAGTGACTAATCATGGTTAACAATTTTGCCTTAGATATTTAAATATTGTGTATTATTCTTATTGGCGATATTTTCAGAAAAATTAAAGACATTTAGACAAAAACTTTCTGAAATTATTAAATTCCATGTAAAATTGTAAAATCCATTCTTGTACGATACCACTACCTCAGAACAGAAACAACGAATGCGATACGAAACATGGCCGTCTGCATACAAGCAATGTGAATGTACGACATTATAATATTATGTCTATGTGTGCTGTAGCGAGGACCGAAATATTGAAGGGGCATTCATGCGTGGAGGGGGGGGGGGGGGTAGTCGGCCTTACTGGATGGACATAGGTGTATGAAATACGTAAGAGTAAGGACATCGAGTGAGGGGAGGTGTCGAATAGTCTTGGTATATTTCATTTCCCCTTCCCCTCGCCCTTTTCCATATTGTTTCCGTTCTTTTTATCTTGTCGTCATTCGATGGGGGAGCAGAAAAGTGCCCCTCCCCCTCACAACTTCGCCACTTCATCTACGTAAAACATAGGAAGAAGGTATCTATTGCGACGAGCTATTCTACCTTTATTAAAAGCACCATTTTCAAATTGCTGTGTTATGCTTCCGTCTACACGTACGCAAAGCATCACCGCATGTAAGCTCTCCTCATAGAACAACACAAATATCATTTACTATTTTTAGCCACCATTATCATCGAAGACTATTTTTGTATCACTTTTGCATCATGGAGATGGAATGCCTAAATATTCCAACTCCTTACTACTTAAAAATGCTGCCAGTCACCCCCTCCCCTACGTACGTGAACACGTTTTCTTTCGCTCAGAGAAGTTGGCTCACGCTGAATACATGAGTATTGGAGTTAATCATTAATGACAGTGGGATATGTCCTAGATATTTCACTCATTGGTGTTGTCGAAATTAATTTCGTAAAAGGATAATCGAGTTAATGATGCTTCGAGGAAATGTCCAAAACAGTACTTGGGTTAAATTGGTCAATGACACCATTTATCTGTATTCCTCGTACCCTCTTATCTTTCTCTCTTTCTCTCTTTCTCTCTCTCTCTCCCCTTCTCTCTCTTCTTCTCTCTCTCTCTCCTCTCTCTCTCCCTCTCTCTCTCTCTCTTTCCCCTCCCATCTTCCCTCCGACTCTTTTTTACTACCATATTATGATTATAGGGGGGGGGGGGGCACTTTAGTATCACGTCCTACCGCCTTTGTCCTGTTCTAAGACTGCACATCTTCTCAAAACATATCTCTTTCAGATTGCACTATTTTCTGTTATTATACGAATAGGGAGAGGGAGAGAGAGAGAGAGAGAGAGAGAGAAAGAGGAAGAGAGTTGAGAGTTGGGAGTCTGTCTAATTCCCTATCCCGATGATCGATTTTCTTGAAACATGTTGAATACGATAGACTGATCAAGCTCATGAGTTTGAGACCGGTTTAAAGGATCTATCCCCGTCTAACAGGAGCCACATGACAAATGAGGATCCAATTTAAACAACCCTCGTTGGTTACAATCCGGCTTTTATTGGTTGAAAATAAGATGGGGGTGGTAGACTGGATTGTGTTCCCATCTCACGAATGATAAAAGTGCACGCATGCCGCTCGGCGAAAACTGAGAAGTTGTCGTACGTGCACCATGAAAGAAAATGAAATGTAGTGTGCCCTGTTTTTCGATATGATCCGTTTACCTACTGCAAAACGAGATTATTTTTAACAGTAACCCCCCCCCCCCCTCCACCATGAGCCCTTGATTCCGCCTGAATTGTGCCAAATATGGGGATAGAGAACGTTGTAACCAAATGACACGGTTGTCATGACGACACAGGAAAAGCGGTATCCTCTGATCTCCGCCTTCACAAGCAAATTATGTCGTCTTTAATCATCGTAAAATGGACAACAAGATAGAATGATAGACATAATAAGAGAAGGGGAAGACAAGAAGGGGAGGGGAGAGAGGGGGAGAGACGTGTGAGAGAGAGAGAGAGAGAGAGAGCGAGAGAAAGAAAGAAAGAAGGAGAGTGAGATGAGAGGGAAGGGGGGGGGGGGGGGGAGAGAAAGGCTCAAAGAGTGTCTTTACTAAACAGAACTGAACATATGAATTTGAACAGCGCCTAATTTATCCTCGGTAATATCCTCACAAATTGCTGTTGAAGAGGGCCGGGTTGGTGGTTGAAGCCTATGGCGAGAAGCAACTCGATGGCAGAGCGAAGATGAATTGGTCGGTTCCAAGGACCATGGATGCAACGTCGTTAAGCAAAGAGTACACCCAGGGATAAATCTTGGACTCGATGAGAGGAGGCGGAGGAGTCTTCATCACGAGGGACATGATGTTTGACTGTGATGGAAGAATATTGCCCCCCCTCCAGAGATTCCCATCAATTCTAACCCTCAATCTGGTTCGTGCAGGGGTGGATAATTCTATCCGACGGGGGGATGTATTGTGTTGTACACGTGCGGAGACTGCATCATCTTGCGGTGACGAAATTCTACTCCACCAAAAGGCTGTAAAAATGTATTGGGAAGAGGAGGATTTTTAGGAGAAAGGTAGGTGTGGATGGGGGGTGGGGTGGGGGTGGGGGAAAGATGCCCGGAAATACAAAATAAGTCATTGTTAACAAAGGAGATAGGATAGACCCCCCCCCCCCCCCAAAAAAAAAAAAAAAAAAAAAAAAAAAAAAGTGATACGCATAGGTGTATATTTTACAGATGAGGAATAAGCTAACAAAATTCACAGCCTCCCTTATTCCGAACGTTCGTGTACATTGATTTTAGGCAAAGAGGGGGGAAATGACAATATCAAATGATGGAGAGAGATAGAGGGGAGAAAAAGAGAAAGAGAGATATAGAGAGAGGAAGAGAAGGCAAGGAGAAAGAGAGAGAGAGAGAGAGAGAGAGAAAGAGAGAGAGAGAGAGAGAGAGAGAGAGAGAGAGATAGATAAAGAGAAAAAAGAGAGACAAAGAAAGCAAAACACCACATTAAAAAAAAAATCTTAATATCCGTATAAATTTGTCAATACGACGCGATGTTATTACCTTTTACTAATATGAACACATGCGTTAGTAGCTAGAAATGGAGGGTCAACAAACCTTTTCATCTGATCAAGAATTAATTATTAATAGCGTCTAATTTGACGGACCTAAGAGGCCCGAAAATGCCAAAGTTCAGCGTGGTCATCCAAACCAGAAAACAGAGACCTTTAAAAAAAAATCCTTATAGGTGACGGATCCTGCACACCTTCGACGTGTTTCCACCACGATCTTCATTCAAGATAAAGTATCGCATTATAATATGTGTGGAAGTGATTGGGAGAGGTAACCGATCATGTAGCCTATAGGTATTGGTGTATACTGCGAGGTTTTCGAATCATCAAAATGATAAGAAATTGGCCCAGTCTTGCTGAAAGTCACATGCACTATACACGGAAATGTGTATATGGGACTACACAGACAAGTGGCATGAAAGTGTGTTCCAAAACTTTTAGTTGTTACCTGTCATAGGTTTATTATGAGGGCATTTGAAGAGCCATCCTTTTCAGGGGATGCTTTTTCTATGATACTCTCCCACACTAACATAAAAAAGAATGAAAACAATTTAATTATGCTTCGCCTTTCCCCCAAATAAAGCCTCTCTTTGAATGACCATTTATGGAACGTCTTCAAGACTCTGCTTTGGCATACAGGTAAACACAATGACAACATCTGGATTGGTGGTGACTTCAATCTAGGTGATATACAATGGGACTCCCAAAACGTACGTCCTAACCCACAGGTTACGAAAGTATGTCATCAAATGATTGACTTGGCAAACGATCATAACTTACAACAAATAGTTACTGATCCTACAAGACAATCAAACATACTCGATCTTTTCTTCACCAACAATCCTACCCTAGTCGAAAAATCTACCATTTTACCTGGGATAAGTGATCATGACGGAATTCCCATGCTTGTTATAAACACATCACCAAAAATCTCCAAAACTAAACCACGTCGTGTTTACCTGTATGCCAAAGCAGACAAAACAGGAATGAAAACAGAATTGAACAATTTTGGTGAGGAATTCTGTGCTTCAATATCAAACACTGAGTCTGTTGAGCATTTATGGAACGTCTTCAAGACTCGACTGAAGAACATTATGGATAATTTCATTCCTTCTAAGGTTATTAGTAAACAGAACAAAACCCCTTGGATAACCCCAAAAATCAAGCGAATGCATAGACGCAAGCAACGGGCCTATAACAAGGCCAGAAATTCAGGAAACGATTGTGACTGGGAGAGTTTCAGAGAAATCCGAAAAGAGACCCATAAGTTGACAAGATCTGCTTACAGAAAACACATTAGAGATTTTTGTTTGGAATCAAAAAAACAGTTCTGGTCTTTCGTCAAAAGCCTCAGGAAGGACTCCTCTGGAGTACCCGCCTTAAAAGAAAAGGGTGTCCTCACATCAGATGATAAGCAGAAAGCTGAGATACTCAATGAATATTTCAGTTCAGTCTTCACTACAGAAAACCTACAAACCATTCCTAACCTTCCTCAATCTAATATCCTTGGTATAAATAATATAATCATTCATACTCCAGGGATCGAGAAACTTTTGAAGAACTTAGATCCGAAAAAAGCTTCCGGGGTCGACGAGATCTCCCCCCGTATACTAAAAGAGTTTTCTCAAGAATTGGCACCACTTCTTTCCAAAATCTTCCAAGCATCTCTTGACACAGGCATTTTACCTGAAGACTGGCGCAAAGCCAATATCACACCTATTCACAAAAAGGGTGATAGAACTAAACCAGAAAACTACAGACCAATATCCCTCACTTCTGTTTGCTGTAAACTATTAGAACATGTTGTACACTCTCACATAATGAACCATCTTGGGTCGTACAACGTTCTCAGTAAATACCAACACGGATTTAGGAAAGGTCATTCATGTGAATCGCAGCTAATCCAAACCATGCACGACCTTACCCTTTCTCTCGACAAACGGACCCAGACTGACATGATCGTTACTGACTTTTCTAAAGCGTTCGACACTGTGCCCCATCATCGTCTCATCCTTAAACTTAATCAGTACGGTATCAATGGGAAAACCAACAGGTGGATCTCATCTTTCTTACAAGACAGGCACCAACGGGTAGTATTGGGGGGAGAACATTCACAGTGGGTTAGGGTTAAGTCGGGCGTTCCTCAAGGGACAGTGCTCGGACCTTTACTCTTTCTAATCTACGTTAACGACATACCAGACGAGTTATCCACGACTGTACGACTATACGCTGACGACTGTATCTTATACTCTGGCATTCAAAACTCAACTTGACGCTACCAGACTACAGGACGACCTTGACAGACTTTCCGCATGGGTGGATAAGTGGCAAATGCAACTAAACCCCCAAAAATGTCATGTTCTTAGATTTAACGCTTCTAGATCCCCTGTAATAACCAAGTACTCCATTGGAGGTACCGTATTACAGGAAACCCCCTCTCACTCGTACCTTGGGGTAGAGATCTCCAATGATCTAAAGTGGGATAAACAAATTTCTAACATAACATCATCTGCAAATAAGGTCAACGGATTCATCCGTAGAAACCTTATATCATGTACTAAACAAACTAAATCCTTAGCTTACACAACCCTAGTCCGTCCAATTGTAGAATATAGTTCTAGTGTCTGGGACCCATATACCAAAGAACATATGCAGGAAATAGGCAAGGTTCAAAGAAGGGCAGCCAGAATGGTATGCAATGACTACAGGCAAACTACCAGCGCGACAAAACTAATGGTGGGGTTAGGATGGGACTTGCTTTCTATTCGAAGGAAAGTTTCGAGGGTCTGTATATTGCACAAAGCCTTGGGGGGGCACTTGGCCCTGCCGGTGTCGGACTACCTGCGTCCAGCTACACGAGCCACCAGACGTACCTCAGGAAACTCCTTCATCCAATACTCCACCCGCACCAATTGTTTTAAACACTCCTACATTCCACGTACCATCAAGGACTGGAACTCACTACCCTCCGACATCCAAAGGACCACGAACATTGACACCTTCAAACTCCAAGCAACCAACTTTTTCCGCAACCAAGACTCAAGCAATAAGAACTAAACAAGCACAGTGCGCACCCCCTCATCCTCCTCGCTTGGTTCCTTACGGAACGTTGAGGAGTATACCAGAAGAAGAAGAAGAAGCGGAATATGATTAGATTTGGAGCTCTTTTAACCATGGTGACTTCATGTTGCGTCTTGTTAAGTGCAGCTAAAGCCTACCCATACAAAATTATAATTATAATTATTAAAAAAATGCATACAAAAATACAAAAAATACAACTTAAAAAATAATATAAAAATATGTCTGAACAACACATGCAAAAAATACAAAATTATCATGCTTTGTTTTTGTGGTTGACTAAGAATTGTCCTACAGTGACAACAAAAATATCATTTAAAGTGAGAAAAATATCCATTTATTATCATTACTAAAGGTATTATACTAATACTTGCATACTGCATTTTTCAACCGTGTAGGCGTACGTGATTTTATTTGATGACGATCGCGCACTCCTTTGCCTATTTTGTTTCACTGAATCGTATTTTTGTTTTCAGACGAAAGGGTCAGTGAGAGCGAGAAGGAGTAGTCGAATGAAAGAGACAGGAAACAAGCCGAAAGGCGGCTATAATTGAGGGTAAAATGAGAGATTGAAACATAATATGGCGTATTGCTCTTGTCCTAGCCATCAGCTACTCCGAGTGGATTTCCCTATCGTCCTGCAAAAACAAAATAGCATAATCTCGAGGTCATAAAAGTGACTTTAACAAAAAATGCTTTAAATTTATCGAGACTCGCTCAAAAACTCGATCTTACTTGCCATCTCCTATATAATATGCCGGCCCTCTGTCTGGTAATTTAAGACGTAAAGAGCGCGCCAAGCGATCCGAACCATTGACTTGGACACTCTTATGAAGCCATTTATTACATGCCTGTTTTGTCCAATCTTCCCCAAACCACGGAGAGATACTATCAGATGATGTCACGTTATTAGTTCCCTTTAAAGACAGAGTTGAACATTGGTCACGTGATTACATGGTGAAAGAAAAAGTCTGGAAGCAATTGGGAATGGTTAATTGTGTAGTACGTAAGAATTGAGGTAAATTTTGCGGGTTTGAAATAATAAAAATGATCCCTCAAGTTGGAGTCGATTTTGCTGGAAATCACACAAGCGGAACACAAAAATAGGTTTATGGGAAAACACGCATGTGAAAATTTGGTTCAAACGTTTCAGCTTTTCCACATCTCGAAGAAGAGGGCATTTGAAAAGCATTTCCTTTTTTTTTAGGGGAAAATTTTGAATTACAATGTTCTTCAAAATGACGTAAAAGAACAAGAAGCCTCGTAAATACTGTTGGCCATTTAACTCAATCTCTTTAATCTCCACGCGTGTATATAGGACGCAGTCAGCAAAACTGCTCATAAAATGGTGGAATTATTGGTTTACACATCATAATCACGTCGTAATGAGAAACCAGGTTGGGTCAAAGTTATTTTAGATATCAAGAGCATGATGTTTCGATTATATTAGAGAATAATAACTGATCCAGGCTAAATATTGATTTTGAAATAAACAGGTTTTTAAATATCCAGTAAACGCATATTTTAATTTTCTCATGAAGTTCACATTTTAGCAATACGAGAGCTTCCAATTGATAGAAGTTTTAAACCTATCGATAATATATATTTTTTTCCAGGAAACTTGCGGAAAAGTTTGGTACATAAACCGTTGTATAACACATACGTAAACCCCCCAAAAACATACAACATATTGGTGACGTTCATATAGCGTTCCGAGATTTGTATAGAACGTTTTTCTCATTTAATAATGTTCTCGTCTCGACAAAATGAACGCAGACAGATACTATCAGATGGTGTCGGGTTATCACCTTTCTTTTATCTTCACTTGTGTTGAGCATAGAAATGGTGTATTGATTATCGGCACATCGTCAGATCGTTACGAGAAACGAGGTGGGGTCAAAGATGTGTCAGAAATATCAAAATCAATGTAATTTTGTGCTATTGTGATTCTACCAGAGAATAATTGCATCGTGCACGAAGAGAAGAGTTTGGGGAATTCGTTCTCTCGCAAAATTTATTTGCCAATCATGATCATGAAAAAAGAAATCTTTTTAAAAGAAATTCGTTACTGCATATTCAGTATAGTTAAATCAAATTCCAAGAAATCCCTTTTTTAATATATAGTGTTGTTTGAACGAAAGCACTGACGAAAAAATAAACGAAAATAAGAATACATCTCATACTACCAAGTCTTTATTTGAGAAAAAAATCCAAGCACCCAAATTTACAAATTGACAAAGTTGAATGACGACATTATCGAAGTAATGTCGTTCTTCTGAAGAAGAAAAAAGGAGTTTGTAAATATACAGCCCCGAAAAATGGTTTTAGATAAAGACATTTGCACTGAAGATGAACGAATGTAGATAACCTTCCTTGATAAAAAGAAGAACAAACAAACAAACAAATACACAACAAACGTTCAAATTTACCAGCAAACAAACAAACAACGAAACAAACAATCAGTACGACAACATTAACCCTGTGTTACATCGTAGTGAGATGTGAACCTGTTCCTTAATACGTCCTCTTTTCTCCAATAACCGAAAACTACTTATTTTTGCCTCTGATCCTATCCAAAAGTGGGAGAGAACTCTCCGAGGACAAAGCAATAAAGGTTTACTCAAACAGTCTGATAGAAGGGTTCATTCGTCTGTCTTCGAGTCCAGATGATCGTTTAATCTCCCCATGCTGTGTCTTCATTCGCTTCGGATTAAACTGATGAGAGCACAGTCTACGGTCTATGCGCACGCCTCCCACATGGCCTGCATGGCGGCACCTTATGCTGACCATGGATCTGTATTGTAGTAGGTCCGTGTGCTGACCAAGCTAGAGCTAACCATTCGAGCGTGACAGGTCCCTTTATAGGTCATTTTTAAAAGGGGTCAAGATGGAAACAAAACTTACAGAATCACAGCGTACTTACACTGAAGGAGAAAGACTAATAATAATAAATGCATTTTTGTTTGTTTTATTTGCATATTTGCTTATTTTTTTTGTTTTGTTCCGGTGGTCAATAAACTTAGCCGAATGTTATTTACCAGGCATGGTCACGGAGAAAACTTTTATTCTGAAACTGATGTGGTGGAGGTGAACAAAAACTAAAAGTTCATCTCATACGGTTCAGACGTCGGCACACGAATTGGAAAGAAAAGATTGGCACACGAAGGTTCTTATTTGGTGTAACTTGCCTCTTTGCTTTTATTTCTACCATTTTGTGTGTGTGTACGTGGGTGCGTGCGCGCGCGCGCGCGTGTGTGTGTGTGGTGTCAACCGAACCACAAGGTTTTCTGTCGAAAGCATTAATGAACATTTTGTTTACGATGCCCAGCCTCTCTGCCTAATCACCGTGATCACAATGAGATATATTCTGTGTGACCTTATCAAGATTTGACGGCACTGCCTGGAAGCATTTTAATTTTGGGATGGTGGTAAAAATTACTGAAATGAGACCGCGGCTGATATCTTTACCCACTGTTCTCGAACAGCAAGATCTTCGAAGATCCCCTCTTTCTGCCTAGCTACCCACATGAAACCCAAGATCACTGAAGTCAAATTGGCTACGTCGCTTCCAGGCTCGTCCGAGATCATTGTTAGAGATTGTAGCCGTTTCGGTGACAGGTTGTTTGTGATCAGGCGTGTAAACCCGCCGTTGATTAGGTGGATAATGAGAGTAACATGTGCTTCGTTTAATAAAAGGTCGTAAGACCGAGGGCCAAGGTTGATTATGGTGACAATGGAACATTCATATCTTCAAGATTACTCGAAGATTTTGAAAATAAAATGACAATTTTAAACTTAAACCTTGGAACTGCATGGCCCATCGCTAAAAATTAAACAATGAAATGTGCAATTCAGTGTAAATTTTATCTTACATTTTTTGAAAATAATATCATAAACATAGATAAAAAACAACAACATAGTGTTAAGATAGAAGAGGGCGTAAGATCCCCTTAAGAAAAGCGATGTTGGTTGCGCGTGAATGAATTATAATATTATGGTAAAGTCTCTATCCTGAATTGAATGAATTTAGGATATTGATGCGGGTATTGATGTCTGTCATATTGTATATTTCTTAATGCTTTCTCAGACATTTCACTCACAATTCATACGAATCCTATCAATTATTATCCGTCATAAAAGGAGCACCAATATAATACATGTATGTCAATTATCATACTCATTTATTTGTACTGCATGTAATATAAAACACAATGAGATTTGCATCGCCATTATTTCTTTTGATACCCATCCTCTCGGCTCCCATCTTCCCACCCGCGACATCGAGCTAAATTCATTTCATCTCTTACGATTCGATTACCTTACTTTCCTTGTTGCATAGACCTTGGTAATGGATGCCCATTCTCTACGCTTAATGCGTTTTATGATCTACTTTGTCAAACGTTTCCAAATTCAAATCGCTTTGTCGATTTCTTTTTCTCACTTCGCCTCTTGACGTAAACATGATAACGATACGTAGGGTATATTATAATGATCGCCTGATGAGAGGTAGAAAGGTGCTAACTCATACCGTTTAACCCACATTTAACGCCGTTCTAACTCTTAGCAGATGATGATATTCGAAGGATGATTATTCCTGTCTATGATATTCTTTAACAGGTTCAGTGATATTATAAGAAGGATATATCGAGGGAATGTAATTACAGCCCTTATGAGGGTATCACAGGTCATTACGGAGAGGCTCGCTCAGTGCATGCTATTATGAGAAAAGAAGGTAATAAATGACGTCTGAGAGAGGTTTAAAGAGGGATACTATCACCGGGATGAGTTAGTTTGGAGGAGGGATGGATGGAGGGGGAGGGAAATCGAGAATGAGCATTTTACGAGATGGTGAGATGGAGATTGGTAGACGAAACGAGGTGGATGTTACCATCGTAACACCATCGTAAGAACTAGTGGGTAAAAATGGAGGCGGGCGGGAGATGGACAACGAAAAGGAAAGGCAGAACGTAATGGAGGAACAACATGAAAAGAGCAGTACAGATACATCAAATGAAAGTATTAATTGTAAAGATTTTGAGAGATAAATAGAGAAAACCATCATGAAAACCATTATGAAAGGAATAAAGATTGACCCCCTACAAAAGAAGACCCCCTACAAAATAAGATGGATACATTGTTTACATGTCTATCGAGATATATAATAATCTAAATTTGTAGATAAAGAAAGATGTATTCAGAGAGAGAGAGAGAGAGAGAGAGAGAGAGAGATGACAGACAGACAGGCATAGACAGACATACAGACAGACAGAGAGTCAGATACGTACTTGAGAATGGCATTGTAGCATAATGAAGCGATAACAAATAAATGAGTACCAGGGGGACACATTCAATTCGTCTCAAGAGTTACATCTCGAGACAAGACTCTAAGAACCCAATGAAGTGTATCATGATTATGCACAAGGCAATTCTCATTTAATTTCAGAATGCCTACGCCCTCAATATCAAGTTCTTATGTCATAATTTATTATCATATTTTTGGGAACGCGTTGAATATACATGAGATGCAATGAAAACAAAGTAGATGCCGGGCGTAGGTTCAACAGTGTAATGATAATAATAATAAAAACGGTGCTTATGAAGCGCCTACAACCGAAGTCTCTAAGCGCTATAACAAATAAAATACATTGATAAACAATTACATATTAAACAAAACAACCACAAAATGCAAATAAACCCACAAATAAGCCTACAAATTGCAAATTACATATTTCAATACATATGGGGGCAAGTGAACACATTAGTTTATGTTTTTTCTGATGTGTGTACCGAGCACCACTCCACCCCATCTTACGCACCTGCTGTATAGATAAAGGTCTTTTCTTTACCCATACATACAGTGGCAGAACGGAGGGGGAGGGGGGGGGGGGGGGTGACAACAAACCTGCTTTAATTGTGACAACCCCCTCCCCGGCTTCAATCTACGTAAGCATAATTTTATCGTGAATTTCTTTTTTTTCTTCTTCCCATCACGAATAAGTTTGCTTCTTCTACTTCTTATGGATACGCAAGCCGAATGAAATTTGAATGCTTTTTAAACCATCGCAGTACAGAAATCGTGATATTTGAATCGTAATATTTTCAAGTCATGTTGACAGAATGATGAAGAAAACATCCTCAGCACGCCTGATGAGCACAGACTATTACCTCCCGGTCCGGTTCAGTTCTTATCTTTGTTTTGTCTTGGCTGCATTTAAATTGGGATGAGAAAGAATCGAACCCATTCCATCTGTTATAGGTAGTTCTGTTTGGTTATACCGTTTGACGTCGGTTAGGAAATCTAACAGTGTTGAACCAGCCAATTCCGAAAGGAATAAGGGGAGTGACCTTAACATAAATTTCATTTCATTTGAGTCCTCAACAAATAGACAATAAAATAAACAACATAAATGTCTGTTTTGTGTGTGTGAATTATTTAAAATGAAAAGCGTCAGTCGTGATACCATGAAGTAATCACGAAACATTTACATTATTTCATGCCGTTTAAATCTATGTGGATTTTCGATTTTAAAAACATTATTACAATTGATTTACATCAACTACAAATTATTTCTATTCATATATTTGATTACATAATTTATCAAGAAGAGTATGTACGGAAGTATGTACATACTGTATTACATAATCAGACTACTTGTCCAGACAACATCGTTTCCGCCTTCTTTTATTAGCGTTGCCAATTTAGTCGAAAAGGTCACGCATCTTCTACACACTCGGTAAATAAATTTCGTTGAGCTTGGTTAGAAGCCGTATTAATAATCTCGTTCAAACAAAAAGCCTGAGCTAACGCGATGATTGTTACCATCTCATCCAATGTTATTAGATAGATAATCAGTTCGACAAATATTGATAGGATGTCAATAAAATTATCTCTAGCGCACGGCCCACATAGATACAGACGTGTGCCAAACGGTATCGGTCGTTGGTTCGTGGCCATAGAGGTAGATTAAGTTAAAACTGGCTTAATTTTGTTTCTCTGATTTATGGATGGCTGTGCTAACTTTCAGGAATAACTATAACTCTGTAACAAAATGATTGACAGATAATAAATGAAGTCATGAAAACACGATCGCTGTGACTTTCGAGAAATCAACGTAGGGCGATTTCGCAACCACTGTTTTATTGCATTTATAAATCATGCTCTGAGTATGTAATATGTCATTGTAGTGTTCACCTTGGGCCTTTATCAATTGGTGACGCACAAGGCTATTGAAATGGCCTATTTGTTGATTTTTCGAAAGTCTCTGCAATCGTGTATGAAATTAAAAATATCAAAGGATATATATGATTTCCGTTTGTTCTTCCATTTGCAGAATTATCGGAATGAAGAGACGATGTTTAAACCGGGACTAAAGTCAGTACGCTTTTATCAAAATAAGTCATTATCTTTTTATTTCAGGGTCGGATACAACTCTTATTTTCACTTCTAAAGTTATGTCAGTTATCAGTTATGAAATCATAACAATAAATCTAAGAATGAATAAATAGGAAATGTTTCAGATTCTTTTTATAGGCCTATGCCTTTAATTTGAATTGGAATGGACAGCTAACACGACGAAAGAGGGAAGTCAGGACATGGTCTTTGCATTGTAAAAATTTACTTTAAATCAGTCGAAAATCCAGTAAATCCATGGCATGCATAGGTAATATCATATTTCATGCATTTAAATTTACAATTATGGATTTACATTTATGACTCACACATCCCCCACACATCCCCACACCCACACCCACACGCACAGAGTCCCTGGCCATACCATATAATAAGAGTTGAGTTTTGTAAGTTCCTTGATACGAATCTGTGGGGGCAGTTGAACTACACTTTCTAAAATCGTTGCACTATATCAAACCTCTTTGTTTCGTTCTGTTATTCCCCTTTTCTTTTCTATTTTTCGTCGGTTGTTGTTGCTAAAATCGCTTTCTCCAAATCCTCTGAAAGGCATCAGGAATCTATGGCTAGGAATACGAATCAATGCAATCTTATAATGCGCTTAGTGTTTTGGGATGCATTTAGAAAATGGATTTGAGATTTCTTGTCCATATAGATTTCTGTCGACTTTACAATGTTTTATTTTACTGAGAAACCTGACTCACCCTCTAAATAGAAATTTAATTAGGATGACTATACAAACATATATACATCTAGGAGATGAATCAGAAATATTTTAATATCAATTACCATGATTACGAGTGGAGTCAAATATAGAATTGTTGACAACTTGCGGGTTTAGTTGTTGTTGTTGTTGTTATTTTGCATTCACACAATGGCTGTGGACTGTGTACCACGACTATCTAAAGGAAACAACAACAACATCAACAAAATAAAAATACAATTATTAATAAAAAACTACACAAATATGTGGTATCAAAGATAGCCTACGTACAGAGTTTTAAAACATTTTTTTGAGTTATGATTATTCAAAATATGGAGGCATTTGAAGAGAAATCCTGGTCATGTGACAGCGCTGCTTTATACTAATTCTTTTTTTTAATCGCACAAAATAATGTCCTACCACAATACCACTGTAACTATACATTTTTTTTAATTATTATTTTTTCTTCAAGAGTACAATGTGTACTAACTGTCAATGTTGCAATAGCTTGAATGGACCGAACTATTAAGCCTATTTATGATCTGTTCAGGCGGACGACTTGAATAGCTTTTACTGGACTTGGGAACATGACGATACGTTGATTTGCATTGTGACGTCAACCTGGATTATTTTTAGACCAGAATGATAAAGAAATATCTGTGAATGTTTGCAAATGGAGATATGGTATTGTTGGTCGTATACCAGACTGTTTGATATCCCTCTATTATCGACAGTGTTTGCAGTATCATAAATTAAAGGAATAGTTTATCATCAAGCCTAGCTTTTAAGTAGGTGTTTTCATTTTCGTATTTTATGATTTAAAGAACATTCTTTCATATTATTAATTACTATGATTCAGGATTATTTATTTTGATAAATGTATAATCTGGAGAAATGTCAATGTTTTGTAAAATGTTTTATGCTTGATTATTTGTGCATGGAATATGACTAAAAGCAACCAATAATTTAAAAAAAAAAAATCGAAAGTGGGTCGGATATAGGCCTACCTAATATTTCTACAACAGCCAAGGTATAGTACATTGATTTATTAGACGATTTATTCGTCAGACACAAAAATGCAGGTCTATTATTGCTGGGGTAGTATTTCTTTTTCTTCTTGGCCCAGCAGTTTGTAAGAAAATAGCATTGGATTATGAATACTCTGTCTGGCGAATTACTTCATATAAATAATGGGTATCTTGTCGTTAACATAATGTTGAGTTCTGGTCATGCGATTGCATTGTGAAAGAGACGGAGTGGAATCTATCAGAAAAGGTTGGTCATCTAGCATATAAGTATTGGTGTGTACTACAAGGTTCTGGAATCATCAAAATAACAAGAAATTTGGCCCAGTCTTGGTAAAGTTATAAGCACTGTACAAATGTGACATGTATTACACTGTCGCTCATAGTTGGAATATTTTTGTTTTACCCCAATTTATGGAATTATTTTAAAAATAATTTAAAAAATCTAGATAATAGTATACATTCTCAGATTTTATTGAATAATAATTTGACAATGTGTGTTTTGCGTGACTGCTAAAGCATGTGTATGCTACTATGCTTATCAACTAGGGGACCTACGCCCTTAAGTCATAAATGACAGTAATGAGGATTAATGCCCCCAAAAAGGGCACTAATATAGCACATCGACACGGTTTTGATCCTGGGGCCTCACAGTTACGAGGCCATTGCTTTGTCACTGAACCATGACTGTACGCAGCTGGGGCTAGGGTAGGGGGCAGTTCCCAACATAAAAATAATCCTCTGTGTGCCCATGCCTTGAGCCATAATGAGCTATATAAGTGCCCTTTGTGGGGCATTAATCCTCATAACTGTCATTTATGACTTAAGGGCGTAGGTCCCCTACTTGATAAGCATAGTAGCATACACATGCTTTAGCAGTCACGCAAAACACACATTGGCAAATTATTATTCAATAAAATCTGAGAATGTATATACTATTATCTAGATCTATTATTTTTTAATTATTTTCAAAATAATTCCATAAATTGGGGTAAAACAAAAATATTCCAACTTCAGAGCGACAGTGTATATTGGTAGAAACGTAATTACATGTACATGAATAAGAAATGCATTATGTAACGTCGACAATAATCAGAGTAATACGCAGTAAATGAAAGTAATTACTTTGCGCGAAAATTAGCGTTTGTTTTTCACTTATTATTCTTGTAAATCCTGTAAAAATTATGTGGGCAGTGAATTTGATGTTATATCTCGCTACCGTTGCCATACCCACATTCTTAACAGGAACAAACACCATAATTTTCTGTATTTTTTCGTACTACTATATTAGAAGATGCGATGTTCAAAATATATTAATTTTCGTGAGACACAGAATGCATGGTAGTATAGGATGATGACAATGATTGATCTATTTCATAATATTCTTTAATCACCCGTACAGTCTCATTTCCATACGATCCCACTATATAGGCCTACCAATAAGACACCTATACGGCGAAGTAATACCTTGTCCCATGGGTTCCTTTAGGCGTTGGTAATCCCACCATGTTGGTCAGATGCATTGCGGTCAAAGAGAGAATTCTAATACCTTGGCAAATGTACTGGTGGTCGGGCTCTCTGAATCGCCACTGGCTATATCAAGGTGTTTTCGTGAACATGACGAGGTTCTCTTGCATTTTTAGCTCTGGACGTGATCAAGAAAAGCAATTTTTTGAAATGTATGCAGATTGTATAATTATGCCCATCAATATCATCTTTATATGGCGAAGTAAAGGAAATAATTTGATTTTAGCAACCACATAATTGTTTATTCATTAATGTACCACGCACTCTGTTTAATCTATATAAGGTCATTGTGTAAATTATTTCTACCATTGTTATGTATTGCTTTGTATTTTTATTTGCTCTGGAAATCCAACCTCTCGGTTGCAATCAATATAAATGATTAAGTAAGTAACTAAATAAACAAATTTCCATTTACAGAAAAGACGAAACGGCACCTTATATTAAAGCACCGTTATTAATAATATTGCAGATATCGTAATATCAATACCATTTTGTATATCCCATAGATATCACGTTGGGATTACGTAATACGTTGCATGTTCACATATTTCATCGGGTGAGGGAGATAGCGATTAAGCTTGCTTTAGGTTGATTTTCGAAGGTCTTTGCAATCGCATTGGTGTTATTTTTATTCATCTTTCGGATATGCAACTGATGCTTCTTTTTCTTGAATTCTGCTTCTAGAAAGAAAAAAAAAAAAAGAAGAAAAAAAAAAAAAAAGCGAAAATCTGTGGCAATATCAAGCACTGTGAATACCTTATCACCAGGATTTTGGAGAAATCAACTTACATGGCAGTTTATATACCTTCTTTCCTAGAAAAATCCTGTTCTGATTTTGTCATCCGTTATGGTAATATTCGTACATTAAAATGGGTGATTGAAAAGGCGATTGAGATTGCCCTAGGTCGATTTTTTGAATGTATTTGCTATCGCGTAAGTGTTATCTTATTCATCTTTTGGATATGCAACTAATGCTTCATTTTCTTGAATTCTGCTACTAGATGCAAGAGTCATACAACAAAAGACAATATGTGACAATGCCAGACAATCTGGATAATTATCATTCACTCCTTTTTACAAGGATTTTCGAGAAAATCTACTTAACGTTAAAGTTGAGTTCTGGTCATGCGATTGCATTGTGAAAGAAAAGGTGTGGAATGGATCAGAAAAAGTTGATAATGTAGCATGCAAGTATTGGTGTGTACTGCAAGGTTCTGGAGTCATCGAAATCATAATAAATGTGCCCAGTCTTGGTAAAGCTAGTAACAAGCACTGTACACAGAAAGATGTATATGGGACTACACACAAAACGTCGGGGCTAATTACCTTGATTTCCTTCTCTTGTTATGCTCATTACTCAGCCAGTATACATTTTCTACCAAAATTGTTTAGCAAATGATATTTATTTGTAATCTTGAACATTCAGTGTAAGTTTCGTTTGATTCTGTGAGAATTCATTTTCTTTTTTTTAACCAGAACAAACTCAAGTTTAAGTCTAAGTCGTCTTAATATGATGACTTTAAAAGTCATGTTCTGATTATGTAACATGCAATTGAACTGTTCACACACTTCGAACGGTGACGCACGATGTTACAGAATTAGAATTAGCCTTAGGTTGATATTTCTTCGGAACCCTTTGCCATCGTGATTTATTTAACATCCAACTTCAGAAGGAAAATATCTTGCAGCTGATTACAATTAACACGATAGCGACTACTTTCGTAACATCAACCTATAGGGCCAGGGGCGTAAATCCGTACCGAGGAGTGGGGGGGATGATCGGCGATAGCCATCACATACTACACGCCAGGCGCGTACGCAGGATTTTTTCAAGGGGGGGGGGGTTTTAACATTTATAAATCGGGCCGAAAATTTCGCAACGACTCAGCCGACCGCTAAATAAGCGGGGGGGGGGGGGGGGGGGGGGGGGGGGGGGGGGGTAAGAGGACACTTTTTTTTTTTTTTTGGTCTCCAAAAAATCGCAACGACTCAGCCGACCGCTGAATAAGCATTTTTTTTCAGGGGGGGGGGGTGATATCAGGGGGGGATGTTTGTACAGGCCATCCCCCCCATCCCCCCCCCCCCCGGGATTTACGCCCCTGTATAGGGCAATATCAGTAGTCTTGTGCGTCGCCTATTCAAAAGTGTGAACATGACAATGATGTTTTACGTAATGCGAACATGATTTCTAAGGGCTGATTTTTCGAAATTGGTCGCGACCGTGTTAATTATGGGTATATTGTTTCTCTGTTACTTAAATAAAATACGTATGCCTTAAAAGCAAGCACAAACGGGACGTGAACAGAGATCTACAAGAAGAACAACAAAGCGAAGACGCTAACACCATCTGGTGTGTTAACACTCGAGGCGTGATCATAATCATGTAACACAGTATCACAGTATTACGCAATGTCATTACGCCATATTGTTCTATCGGCCAGCACCGAATTATCTTTCTTGTAGAAAGAGCGTTTTTCCTTGATTATAATTATTGGACTTTACTTGACGCGTTGTTATTCCTTAATTCATTTCGCGCTTACAAAAGTGTGTGTGTGTCGGGGGGGGGGGGGGGGGTAGACAAAGGGAAATTGAGATGGGAAAAGAGCGCATGGCGTTGAGAGATAGAGAGATAGAGAGAGAGATAGAGAGCGAGAGATAGAGAACGATATATATTAACATACACATACACCCTTACATGCATAATATCAAATGACAACAAAACACACTTGTGAACATTACAAAGCATATATCTTTAGTTTTCTGGACTAAATAGGAAAATAAAGCCAAAATACTCAAATTATGTGAAATGATCGTAGTGTCTTTTTAAAACTCTAGAAACATTTGAATAAGGTGGAGAGTCTGTGAAGTGGAAATCTTTACTTTGAGATAAAAAGGATACAGCGCTCTTTCGATAATGATTTGCAATCAAGTTTTCATCAGCTAGGTTTTATTCCTTTTCAATGGGAACCGTAATGGTTTTACCGAAGCGGCTTTATTAGAAAAGCGATTCATGAACATCAGAACAGTATTAATTTAATAATTTAAAGGCATTATCAGGATGTTTCTACCTGTCAAAGTAAAAAAAAGTGGATTGATTGCACATAGTGGTGTTTCTAATTGTGATGGGAAAAATGGCTTATTGATGTGAGATTAAATACATGTAAATCATTTAAATCTTTGCCACACAAGAAAGTAAGGATATTTGACACAACTCTCTTAGATGACGAATACGTATCTGCCTGGCAACCTAGTAATTTCTATCATAACATTGTACGTCAATAAAAAATTTCTGTTCTCACAACTTCATTTTGATGCTTGAATGTAAATAAACACGTCGTTTGAGGCACACAACAAAAAAATCTTTCATATGCATTTTTAACAGACGAAAATATTATTACACATTATCAAAAGTACTGTTGATACGTCAACATTATCTTGCAGTAACGTTTTCAATGTAGACTTTAGTTGAAAAATATGATGATTAAATTCGATTTAATGAGAATCCCGGAAATCAGGCAAAAAAAATATGACTTCCTTTATGCCACCGCAAACATAATACTCCCAACGTTCTAATGCATATTGACGCTCGAATGATATGCACGCAAATAATACGATACCGTTTTCTAATATAATATTCATACATCATAATGATTGTCAGAGTTAGCACCTATTCAGAAGGCATTCACATATTCCAGTATGTACACAACTTTCGTGGTTTTATTCATTGCTGTCGGAAATTGCTTTAAATCATGATATTAATTTCGTCTCGGACTGCCATGACACGATTACTATTGCATCTTCCACGTCTTAAATGTCCTAGGATTTAAAAATACTGTTCAAGCATCAACAACATAATGGTTTTGTTTGCTAGTGCGTTTCTTGGAAGGCTATATCATTCAATTATCGTGAATACAAGACTCGCTTCTCCTTAAACCATCTTGACTAAGATGTTCTCAATTTTATTTGAAAATTAGTTTC
>JAVYIG010011509.1:0-60262 GCA_035222895.1 Strongylocentrotus droebachiensis | reverse complement strand
AGATTGAACTCTCCTATATTATGTGTTGTGCCCTCGGAAGTCTTTGACATACGACGTAGGCCCTATTATCAACTCACCCCCCCCCCCCCCCTGTGTATACTGTCCTTCGTATCAATGTTTCCTTTATTACACCAGCTCCTCAAGTACAACCAATAATAATATTATAGGCTTTTGTAGACGACCATTTCTGCCCCTGCACTTTTTGGAAACGTGGGAGGCATTACACATTCAAAGCGAAAATATACAATTTTCAGACTTTGGTATCAACCCCTATACATCGTAATTAATACATTATCAGGAATGATTTCAATATTTGATTTTATCTTTACATTGTCAAATCACTGTCGGGTGTTATAGTATGATCGGTGAGGTCGCATTACGAACAATCAGATCTTAAAATGACTCGGTAACATTGTCTCAGATTCTGAAACGAAATCCTGGATTTAGCTCATATGAGTTACAAGCCAATCGCCTGTCTGATTATCAAGATATCTATGATTGGAAATAAAAATCAAATTTTCCGTTTTCCTAACGGCTTCTATAACACTACAATGTGTTAGGGGAAACGAGTATGGTAAAACCGGTCAAGGCCCTTTTACACTTTCACGGATCGCATCACGGATCATCCCGGATCGTCGCTCCTGGATCATCCGTGTTATCTCCGGCATTACTGTGTATACACCGGGGAGGCATCCGGGGTGACCCTTGGCGTACCTGCATATCCGGGGAAAAAATTAAGCTTGCTTAATTTTTCATCCCGGAGTTCACGGATGAAAAACAATCAGTCCTCTTCCCTGTAGGCACCGTGTACCTCCGTGTACCTCCGTGTAGCCGCCGAATACATCCGGGACAGTCCGTGTAGACACCGGGAGGTCCGTATTAACACCGGTATCATCCGGGTTTGAAATTCCGTATATTTTGCCGAGAAGGTAAATGATCAAATGAGGGCCTACAAGCCGCTCAAGTCACCCGTCAACATTCCGAAGATATCCCAATAGACAACGTACACCTCCGTGTAAGGACCGTAAAAGTACCCAGTAGCCTCTGTGCTCTTCCTTGAAATCCGTGTAAGCTCCGTATGCGTTTCCGGCGTGGTCCGCGTTGCTACCTTGTCTGTCCGTGGAGACACCGTACTTGCCCGTGTATACACCGTGTTCGGAACGTATCCACACCGGCATCGAGAAGAAATCATGGTGTCGCACGCCGGAACACCCCGGATTAAGATCAGGGATGATACGTGATGCGATCCGTGAAAGTGTAAAAGGGCCTTCACTCAGAGTTTTAAAAACTTTTTTGAGGCACTTTATGATAATTTTGAAGCGCAATTTTGAACACTATGGCCCGAATTCACAAAGCAAGGTTTGAGCTCAGACCAAGGTTTGAGCTCAAACCTCTTTTTGTTTCGCCAAACCTCCTTTTGTTATTTTCAAACCTGGTTTGTAAATAACAAAAGGAGGTTTGGCGAAACAAAAGGAGGTTTGAGCTCAAACCTTGGTCTGAGCTCAAACCTTGCTTTGTGAATTCGGGCCTAAAGGGCCATTCATCTCAGATTTAACATTGGTGCCACAACCAATCATGGTGGGAATTTAAGGACAGTCTCATCTTAAGACTGAAACGACCTTTAATAATGTTTACACAATGACATCAACTACAAATGCGAGCGAGAGTGGCAAGTGAGCTTTGGGGGTAATTCAAAATTAGAATTGCTCTAAGTCGCTTTGAATTAGGAGTACTCCCGTGTTGGATCCGGGCTAACTCGGACCTGCTGCAAAAATCTTTTTTGGTTGTCATTTTACCCTAACTCTAACAAGGGGCACTGATCAGAAGGAAAAAAAGGATACTTATTAGCAAAGAAAAGGATCACGTATAAAAGTAAAAAGGGCAATAATCAGATGTGAAAATGGGCATTTCTCGCATTTGAAAAGGGGCACTCACCAGAGATGAAAAGTGGCACTTATGAGAATGGAAAAAGGGGCACTTCTTAGAAAGAGGAGGGCCACCTATCAGATTTAACAGGGGCATTTATCAGAGGTGAAAAGGAGGAAGGGGCTCTTACTAAAAGAAGGATAGGGGCACTGATCGGAAGGAAAAAAATGCACTTATTGGAAAAGAAAAGGGGGCATGTGTCACAAAATGAAAGGGGCCTTTATTAAAGGTGAAGGGGGCACTTATCAGAAAATAAAAGGGCACTCATCTGAGATGAAAAGGGGCACTTAAGAGAAGGGAAGGTGCACTTAAATATGACAAAGGAAAAGTGGCACATATTGCTCCGATTGTTTCATTTTAGCTCGCTCGATCACTGCAGCACAGACATAGCTCGTTCGAAGTCACTACCAAACTAGCCAATCAGCTGTCAATGACGTCATATTGAATGCGGTGGCAAATATATTTTGTGAAATTATCAAGAAATTGACTATTTCTAATTGCAAACTAGTTTTATTTTTGGATGGAAAAGCAGCCATTGTTATCTTGACATTCATTGAAGTCATCAGAATAGGGTAAGTTACTTCTCAGATGATTCAAGAGGTCCATTTTGTAGATAATTTTTTAATTTCTTAGAATGTTCCACTGTGTTGCAGGATACCAGGTGTCAGTGGCGTACCTGGGGTACTCCGTCAGGGGGGGGGGGGCAAGCGACCGAAACAAACAAAAAAGGCGATGCTAATTTTCACTTCTGGCGAGCGAGCGAGCAAAAAAAAATCTTTAAGTAACGTTTGGTATATAAACTGGTATTGTTGCAAGTTGGGGGTGGGAACATTCACTTGTTAGCGACGTTAATTTCATTTTTTGCAAACGAGTGTAGCGAGCAAGAAAAAAATCACTTCTTTTTAATAATTGCCACATAAACTTGGTTCAATTGTCCCATGCAGGGCGGGGGAACAATATTGTGTTTAGGGTGATTTTATACCCATTTTAGATAGCGAGCCAAAATACATCTTTCTCTCAATGAATTGCTATATAAAATTTGTTTTATTGTTGCAGGTAGGGGGCGGGCACAATCGTGTTTAAGGCAATGTCAATCCCATTTTGGCGGGCAGGCAACCCCCTACATTTCTCTTTTTAATGATATTGTAGCAGGTTAGTGCAGGGCACATATTCCACGAGCTAGCGAGCGTAGCGAGCAAAAAAAAAATCACTTCTCTTTTATAGGGAAAATATGGTACATAAACTTGGGTTCATTGTTCCATGTCAGGGACGTGATTATTAAAAGCGGTGTTATTTCTATTTTGGCGAGCGAGCGTAGCGAGCAAGCAAAACAAATCACTTCTCTTTTATAGGGAAAATATGGTATATAAACTTGGGTTCATTCTTCCATGTCAGGGACGTGATTATTAAAAGCGGTGTTATTTCTATTTTGGCGAGCGAGCGTAGCGAGCAAGCAAAACAAATCACTTCTCTTTTATAGGGAAAATATGGTATATAAACTTGGGTTCATTGTTCCATGTCAGGGACGTGATTATTAAAAGCGGTGTTATTTCTATTTTGGCGAGCGAGCGTAGCGAGCAAGCAAAAAAAATCACTTCTCTTTTATAGGGAAAATATGGTATATAAACTTGGGTTCATTGTTCCATGTCAGGGACGTGATTATTAAAAGCGGTGTTATTTCTATTTTGGCGAGCGAGCGTAGCGAGCAAGCAAAAAAAATCACTTCTCTTTTATAGGGAAAATATGGTATATAAACTTGGGTTCATTGTTCCATGTCAGGGACGTGATTATTAAAAGCGGTGTTATTTCTATTTTGGCGAGCGAGCGTAGCGAGCGAGCAAAATTTTTGTAATGATAATTGGTTCATAAATTTCAGATTTTTTTGTTGCAGAGCAGGGCTTACACAATCATGTCTAAGGTGATGTTAATTCCGTTTTGGCGAGCACGAGCACACCAAAACTTCTTTAAATAACGTTTGGTACATAATTAACTGGTTGTTGCAGGTTGGGGCGCGCACGTTAGAAATTAATAAATAAACTTGTTTTTATTGGTGCAGGTCAGGATGGACGCAATCGCGTTTAACGCGATTCAATTCCTTTTTGGCGAGAGGGCGAAAAAACTCTTCCATTTTTAATGATATTGTTGCAGGTCAAGGGTGGGCACAATATTATTGTTTCAAAAGCAATGTCTATTCATTTTATTCGCGAGCGAGTGTAGCGAGCGAGAAAAATGAATTAGTCTCTTTTAGTAACATTTGGTACATATATTGTGTGTTATTGTTGCCATGGTTGCAGGTCGGGGCCCGTCGGGGCAGGCACAAATAGGGACTTTTAGATTTGCACGTTTTCAGCTTTGACTGCAACGTGTGACGTCATTTTAAGGCACTGCGCATGCGTCACGTCGTCTCAGTCGGCGATCGAGAATGCGTCAACCTTGATTTTCCTAAATCTAGTACGATACTAGTATATGCCGGGTGTGCATAAAATATACAGTTCCTCAGGTAGACAAAGGAACATCCCTTCCCTGCTATTATGTAAAAAATGTGTAGAACAAGTGTCACATGCATATTCACCTGTTCTACACATTTTTACATAAGAGCAGTGAAGGGATGTTCTACCACAGCAATAGGCCATTTTCGTAATGTAACCAAATTTAATGCATAGGTCTTTGTGAAGTGCCTCAATACAAACTATTTCATTCACCTGTTAAGAATAATAGTATTTCAATAGACAGAATCCTAACTGCATACATTAGTTGTTGCCACGTTGGACAAACATTATGGCTTGACCTACCTAGCAACACTTAATATATGCAGTTGCATTCTGACTATTGAAATACAACTATTCCTATCAGGTGAATGAAATAATTTGTATTGAGGCACTTCACAAAGACCTATGCATTAAATTTGGTTACATTAAGAAAATGGCCTATTGTTGAGGGTAGAATGAGGAACTGTATATTTTGTCCTCTTTCTTTGTCTGTCATGTAATTCATAGTGTTACTTCCTGCATACATGTATATCGTCGAGTGCAATCTAAAAGATTTATAATTGTAGTCAACATGGGCAGTTGAGTACGTTGACACGCATGATCAGTCGGCGTACGTCGTGTTCTCGTCCACTCATTCTAAAAGTCCCTATTGTATTCTAGGCAATACTAATCCTTTTCTTTTTTCAGGGGGACGAGCAAGTGAAAACATTTAATACAAAATAGGCTAGCAAGCAGTTCGCGCCATGCAGCGAAGAGTTTCGAATTTGTTATATCACTTATATTTTCTTATTTTCATTTGTTTTAATTTTTCAGGGCCGTATGCGGAATATTTTTCTGGTGGGGGAGGGGGAAAGATGCGTTAAAAGTTTTCGAAGAATCTCAAAAGCAAAAGGAGTGAAGGGAGTTCGAGCGACCGAACTGGTCATGAGGGTACTTTTGCATTTTCAAAAGTAGAATTGAAGGATTTGGTATAGGCCTACACTACATTTTCAGGAAAAAAACTGTATGTTTTCAAAATATCTGGGGTCAACTGCCCCCCCCCCTGGTGCGTACGGCCATGGTCTTTTTTTTTTAATTTCCCCATTTTTATTCCTTTTCTTTTCCCTTTTTCTTCCTTTTCTCTTCTTCTTCCTTTTTTCTTTCCTTTTTTCCTTTTTTCTCTTTCTTTCCTTTTTTTCTTCCCTTTTCCTCTTTTCTTTTTCTTTCCTTTCCTTTCTTTTCTTTTCTTTTCTTTCCCCTTTTTCTTTTTTTCCCCTGGAGCCCGTCAGGGGGGGCACTCTGCCCCCCTGCCCCCCATAGGTACGCCAGTGCCAGGTGTATGCCATTGGGTGTGATGTGTTCGCGCGCTATAAGTACAGGCCACCGCGCCGTCGGGTGTATTCTCGTACGTATAGGTGCAAAGCTAGAATGGCTACCACGCTCACTTCCCTCTCTATGCCATTCTGAACATTCCTTTCCTTCTCAATACAATAACTTTCACCTGCCTAAGATATTCAAACCATACCGCTTCGCCACTTCCATTACGTAATCATTAAAAGGATCCGCATATACAACATTTTCCTGCTATACGTGCAGGAAAATACAAATCTCCCTGGTATACCTTACAGTCCAAACGATAAATATGTGCCTTTAACGAAGCAGGCGACAATCGGCGTAGCAGACGACACTTGATAGTAATTTTGTATGTGAGATTGCTTTGCTAAATATAAATTACTTTGTTAATAAATATCAACTAAAATTTCTTTTACATTTCTTTAAACCATCATTGATATTTAATAATTCATGAGTGAGTAAAAGAAACATACCAAACTATATAATTATATAAAATACTTGGTGGCAATTAGGGGAGTTTGACGTGATGACCGATTGCACCCCTCTGTTAATAACCGAATAGTCCATATGGTGTGTCATGAATATTCATGTTTTTGCTTACCTCGGCTAAATGTTTGCTTTTATATACTTAATTGAAAAATTACGGTGGGGGGTTGGATGAAATGGACCGTATGAAATAGGCAGAAGTGATCTATGATAATTCATGCTTTTTATGTTTCGTGTGCTCGACCTATAATCTTCAAATCGCTTGGCAAACTGAGTCCAAAGTTAGACTTGTTTCACATGTGTATTAATGACGAGCTTGCAACCTATTTTGAAAAATTACGGTGGGTGAACTTTCAAAAGCCAATGAGACATGAGGGCTCCAATGAAAGAGCTATAGTGATAACGTACGTCGGGGTGGATGTGCTTTTCGTTTAAACAAAAAAGGAATTTTTAACGATTTAAAAAAAAAAAACGTCCATAGGCTAACATGTTAAGCTGCTGACTCTGACCATGCTCTGACGATAAGGGGCGTTGTGAAATGAGACTAAACGGAGCAATATGCTTGTCAAAGTAAAAGGGGCGCTTCTCAGATTTGAATTGGCGGGGCACTCACCAAAGATGATCAGGTACACTTATGAGAATGAAAAAGGCACCCTTTTCCAAAAATGGGGGCAACTGTCGAAGGAAAAAGAGCACCTATCAGAGTATAATTCAGTTTAGTTTAGAGGGGCATTTATCAGAGGTGAAAGTTGTATTTTTGAGAAGGGGAAGGACTCTTCTTAAAAAGGAAAAGGGGCACTTATCTGAAGGAAAGAGGGCACTTATCAAAAAGGAAAAAAGGGGCACGTGTAAAAAAAAAGGGCAATTATCTGAAATGAAAGGGGGCAGTTATTATATTTGAATAGGGGTGATTATAATAATGTGGATTGGGCACCTATTAAAAATAAAAGGAATGCGTTCATTTTAATTTAGGGCTTCTTGAAAAACTTGGTGGCAGTGTGCCAATGGGCAGTTATTAGAAAGGAAAAGGAGCACATTGTTTCTATCGACGTAAGCGGGGGAAATTGGGTCACCTATAGTATCGACGTATTAAAGGGGTATTTAAGGAAAACCAGAAAAGGTATGGGCACTGTGCCCCCTTACCCCTTCCTAACCCCTCGAGCACCCCCTCTGCATAATAGTACGTGAACTTTGAATTTTAGTTGCCACAAACAATGGGGGCAGTGCCCCCATCCGCCCCACCCTGGGTTGGTTAACGTGTGTAGATATCGATATCGATATTGGCAGTGTTGTGCTAGCTAGCTGTTTTAGCTCACGCAACGCCATAATCCAAGTTCGATGTACCAATTTTAGCGTAAAATGGATCCGTCCCAACGGTCGACTATTATGCTGACCAGGCAGCTCAATGGTAAACTCAATTTAGTTTTATTTTTTGAATTATTTCTCCTTGTAGGGAATTTTGTGTTCATGATGTTAGTTGAGTTACGTAGTCGTTGATTCATGTTCATATGTTTCTTGTACACAATACCATTGGCAGAGCATGCAATGCATGCAATGCATGCAATGAATGAACTGCGGTGTAGATGTACAGTGTATACGGTGTCAATGAGTATGCGCACGGTATACGACCTGTGTGATGCTGCGTGATCCAGTGTTTTCTTTTGTTCGCTCATAGTCATACTCCTAGATCTTCTCATAGATATAACGTTATTAACGTTACTCATAAAAATTGCCATTTCCTTGATGTTTGAAAACTCATGCATAGATATCAAAATGATCTTATTTTATATTGCAAATTGTCAATCTGACGGGTAAATCGAGTAATGTCTGAATAACAAAAATCCAAATATTAAAAAAAATATTATTGTCAGTGACAGTGATGGTCTGTCCACAGGAGCATCACTATCGTGGCTAGCCTTAAGGGCTCTCTCGAAATGTTTTTTTAATGATAGTATTCGAGAGAGCCTTAACTTGCTCCCATAGGGCCCCACGGAGAGGTAGGTAAACAACATCAAAAATGTGTCCAAAATCACACTTTCCCGCACCCGCCCAATATTGGACAGTGGCTTTGATAAATTGTGTGGACTTGTGATCGTAATTAATCCCAGAATATCATAATCAGAGGTAAAAATAAAAAATTAAAAGCAATTTTCTTACCAGACCGATCAGCTTAGCTTCCTTTTCACGTGTACCGTGGGAATTTACGATCTCTACACAATGGTGATGACCTCTGACTGGCACTTCCGTAATTGTGGGTAAATTGTGCTGCTTCCGTATAATGCGCTGAATAACACTCATACAGCGTGTTATGAGTGTTATTCAGCGCATTATACGGAAGCAGCAAAATTTACCCACAATTACGGAAGTGCCAGTCAGAGGTCATCACCATTGTGTAGAGATCGTAAATTCCCACGGTACACGTGAAAAGGAAGCTAAGCTGATCGGTCTGGTAAGAAAATTGCTTTTAATTTTTTATTTTTACCTCTGATTATGATATTCTGGGATTAATTACGATCACAAGTCCCACACAATTTATCAAAGCCACTGTCCAATATTGGGCGGGTGCGGGAAAGTGTGATTTTGGACACATTTTTGATGTTGTTTACCTACCTCTCTGTGGGGCCCTATGGGAGCAAGTTAAGGCTCTCTCGAATACTATCATTAAAAAAACATTTCGAGAGAGCCCTTAAAGAAGCTGAGCGAAGGTTTCAAAAGGCTTTTAACCTTAATAATGTTGGTATCATTGCAAAGTTAATGTTACAATCTTTCTAATGGTTCATATTTAGTTATCAAAAATTGTTACAGAATTGACTTATCTGCTATGAAAGTGGTGAAATTACTACCCAATTATTCCGCCCTCGATCGGCCCGCTATTGTGACGTACGATTTTGTGACGTAGGAGGTTGGGCACATGAGCGCGAGAGTGCTCCCGAGAGCTCTCACACAACTCTCGCCTGCATGCATTATACGTATACAAACGCCACTCGAACGCTAAATATCTGATCAAAATGTCCGAGCTCGAAGAAGAGGTTTTACTCGATTTAGAATTCGAAGTTGATGAGCACAGCTCCACAACTAGTGACAGTGGTACTGATAGTGACGATGATGATGATGGGGGTGTAAGAGAGATGGAAAAAAGAGAACAATTCGGAGAAGACGGCGTCGATGCTGGTGCAAGTCCAGTGATATATCAGCGCGAGCTGGCTGAGCTGCCAGCTGCCGCTTAGCTCCCCCGGCCCCGCTCAACTGGCGATCGATCTGTCATGCACCTTGTCACTGGGGTGACTGGGCGAGACATTTTCGAATTTGTCGGGATGTGTAGGGCTCTTATAGCAAATTTCACGGATAACAAAACAAAGACGATCAGATGTGAGGTTATATTTGGCGAAAATCAATTACAAATATGCACCATTCATAAATAGAACTGCGGCTGCAGGACATAACCATGCAAAGGGAAGCTTGCGATTCACTCATCATAATGGTCTCCGTATATAATCAACAGCAATCACTATCACGCCAAGGGCAAGGCATGATGACCGAACAAATGCAAAACATCTCAGCAAATTACACAGAACGGAAGGGTATTTGGACAAATCGAATTGCACGATTCACCCCTCGTATTATATAACCTAAATTTGCTTAATATTATATGTAATTACATGATTTCTAGAGATTGTTATTCCACTTTCTGGTCAGGATATGAAGCATACAAAGTCTGGATAATGTATACGTATAGGCCAATGCAAAATACCGCACGCGAGCTGTGCGAGAGGCGAGCTTGAGGCCTAGAATTGCGATCGTGCCCAACCAGTGGCGTCATAATCGGCCTACTGCGCGAACAAACTGTTCAAGCCAGGAATAGAAGTTTGAGGAGGTTCTTGGAAAAAGCTTCTTACCGCGTTTCATTTATATTTACAAGACTTTAGAGCAGAATGTGTGTGTTCAAATTGGTCTACGCTATCCGGACATGCATAATTTGCCCATTTTGAGTGATTATGTGAAATTTCTTCGCCTAGCTTCTTTAAGGCTAATCGTGGCTGTGTAGTGTAGTGTAGTGTAGACCGAAAGCTTCAGTCTCTATAATCGCGGTTGTTCCACTAAGACTACGTCTGGCTCCACTAGACCTCCGGTTATAGAGATTGAATGACCGCCTATGCCATCGTATGTTGAAGATATCACGGCTAGATTTTAGCCGTTAGGCCCCTCCCACAAACATGACAAACTTGCCATGGCCGTATTGTTATGCCCCCAAAATCCCCCAAAATGTCATTTTACCTCGTGCATATCCAATTTTAAATTAGGCCTAGGCTATAATACATCGGTTCCACTTACTAACTTGATTGAAATAATCCGTTTAATGGTCCCTTTTAAGGAAATTATGGGTCAAAATCGACATCCATGTTGAAAATCTTGCAAGCCGTGTTAAACTCTCGCTGCCGTCAATCTCATACCTTCTAGTCTACGCCGAAGGCAAAATGATTATGAAGGAAAAACTGATAACGCCATTACGAACGTGTAGATGGCGCACAGTTTTTCCTTCATAATCATTTTGCCTTCGGCGTAGACTAGAAGGTATGAGATTGACGGCAGCGAGAGTTTAACACGGCTTGCATGGATTTGGGCTTGGCAGCGCTCACGCCGCCCTACTTAGCTGATCCGAAAAACGGGGGGAAACAGTTTTTTCGAACTGTAATAAGTTGTGATCCCTTGGGGCTAGCGAAAAAGCAAGCGCATTGGTCGATTTCTACGACTTGGACTATAATCGATCAGGCCGTCGGTTCTAAAAAGTGTCAAATTTCAGAGCTAGGATGCAAACAACATTTATATCGCTGTTTTGACGAAGATATTTTTAGAAATCCGATATGACACCCTTTTGGAAATATGGAGATTAATCTACCCTTTCATATGACCTCATTTATTGATTATCACCTTCAGGATCACAACAAATAAAGGTTTGAATCTCAATTTTTTTTTGTTAACGTTGACCAATTTTGCATGGTCACGCAATGCACATACATGTAGACTGCAGAGGGATGCGTGCAATATGTATGGGAAGGACTTTAGGACACAACATCGGGTGCGCAATCAGATACCCTAATATTAGTAGAGCTAACCAAGTCAGAAGTCAGAGTGGAATTTCCCTAACTAAAAAGTTGCAATAAAGATCCATAAAAAAATTATTAAAAAAAAATTATATTATTGTTGTTATAGTTGTTCATTTTCTTATTAAAAAAGAATTCATTCTTGATCTCTCTCTCTCTTGGTAGATTTAAAAAAGCAACCAGTGACTGGATTTTCAGCTGGTCTTGTAGATGATGATGATATCTACAAATGGGCGGTGATGGTGATTGGACCTCCCGAAACTTTCTAGTAAGTAAATGCAAATTTGCAATAATAGCTTTCAACATGTACATGAATGGTAGATAACAACATTGGGGGACTGCAAGCTTCGTAAGGAGCAAAACTCCTATCAGCTCAGAATCGTAGAGATGTCATTTCAGCTAAACGTAATATAGATAAGAGTAAATGGTAATAAGTGAGGGTCATATTTTGATATTATCGACATGAATATTGCAGCATGTAAAATGTTAGTAATCAAGGTTTGGAATACTTACTTGTGCATGAATGATAAATAAAAATATCAGGGGACCGCGAGCTTCTTGATGAGCACAACATACACTATGAACATGACGGACAAAAAAAAGAGGACAAAATATACAGTTCCTCATTCTACCCTCAACAATTGCTGTGGTAGACAAAGGAACATCCCTTCACATGCATATTCACCTGTTTTTACGTAATAGCAGTGAAGGGATGTTCCTTTGTCTACCACAGCAATTGTTGAGGGTAGAATGAGGAACTGTATATTTTGTCCTCTTTTCTTTGTCCGTCATGTTCATAGTGTTATTTCAGCTCAGTAGTCTGAATAGTAGTGATGTCATTTCAGCTAAAAGTAATAGATGAAGTGAATAATAATAGTGAGTGAGGGTCATATTTTCCATTCCACTTGATTCCACTGGCACGTTAATAACATGATATGTTACATTGTTCGAGCAGCAGTTCGCTTGGATGCTGCCTGACTGACTTCTGAATACTGAAACCAATCGTGTCTAACACAGTGTCAGATTGGGGTCCGCTCGCTATTCATAAGGACCGATATTCATTATTTTAGAAAAGGGTCATCATTCATAAGGGTTCTTATTTATAAGCCCCACTATTCATAATCGAAGAAGAGAAATATTGGATGGGGAACACCCCCACGGCTGTGGCGTAGCTATTATGAATAGCGACCCTCTTCTTATATTATCAATAGCGACCCTCATCTCACATTATGAATAGCGGTCCTTATGAGTTACGATCCTAATGCCTTTTATGAATAGTGACCCTCTTTCCGTGTGATGAATAGCGGTCCTTATGAGTAATGACCTTCAATGTGAATTATGAATAGCGACCCTCATCTCACATTATGAATATAAATAGCAGTCCTTGTGACTGGCCAGTTTACCACATCAAGATTACCCCCCCCCCCTCCCCATCCGGATCCCCCACAGTTTCATGTAGCATTTTGGCTGCTTTCTAATGTTATAGTACAATATTTTTTGGATGTACAGTAGCCTACAGTACATGTATGTAGACTGATGGTACAGGTACTTGTTTTAGACTTTCAGACATGTATGCCTTTAATAGATTGGGCTTTGGATCTCAATGGACGATGTGATGATAATACCGGTACTAATAATTCTATCATTTTATTTTCACTGTTCACAGTGAGGGAGGATACTTCAAAGCACATTTAATTTTTCCAAAGGACTACCCAAATAAGCCACCTAAAATGAAGTTTGTCTCCGAGATTTGGCATCCGAACAGTAAGTATCATCAAAGGATTATCTCGTGGGGTGGTATTTTGAAAACGATGTTAGCATGAAAAGTAGGTATAGCACATAATTTGTATTCTGAAAACTAACAGAGTTCCGTTTGCGTAAAGATGCAGCGAGCGGGCATGCACAGAACCTTACGTGGACTTAACATGATAGTTAACATAGTTTTGGTATTCTTTGAAGTTTGAACCAAGACTGACAGAGAAGTGAACATAGAAATATCATTGGTGTAGAGGTTCCTGCACTTTTCCCTATTTGGTTTCTGTGAACACTATAATATGATTCTTGGAATCTACAACTTTTTAATGGTAACACAAACTTAGAAAACAAGGAATGAAGTAGCTTTTCATGTACACCTTTGTATCAAAAGCTTGGACAAAGGTAGTGCATACGAAATGATGATGCTCAATATACACGTAGTCCACATAGCTGTTTACGCAATCAAACGTAAAAACGTGATTGGCTGAGAGTATATTATTACAGTGATTCTCATTGATTAAAAATTCTCATTAGAGAATCAATGAAAAATGTGCGGTGACCTTAAACAAGTTAACACACCCTTAACATAGTTTTCAGAACACTGATTTAAAGGTATAATGGGCATGTTAATTCTGGAACTTGACATAAAAAAAAAAGTTAACATAATTGTAAGAATACTGGTCCTTGTCTCATTTTTTCATGACTAGATGTACATAAATTAGAGGTTTGGTTTTTCCTATTTGTTTTAACAACTAGCAAGATTCTTCTGTTATATGCCGCGGTAATAATCAATGCGCCTCGGAATAGAATTTCTAGATAGACAGCGCAAATAAATGCCTATATTTTTTAATTTGTTTGCAAATTATTTTTGGAAAAAAAAAAATTGTTGATTGAGACTTGAGAATTCTCGCTACCCCCAAATAGCGATTCTGCCGAGATCCGGGGAAAATCCTGCAAACGCGCATTGCATTATGGGTTAGCTTTTCGACATTACAGCTTCCTGTGCAGGCGTTCGTGATCACAACCCTCTCTTTCACGGTAGAGTTTAACGGCCTTTTGTGCTAAAGTCACTAATTCTGCCCGAAGCTTTCAATTGCATATTATAATCTGTACAAATTACACTGATTGGCATCGATTTTAGCGTGCGTGAAAACTCTGCACAGCGAACACAGGCGCTAGCGCCAGTGGGATGGGACTCTATACCGGAAGTTGTAGTGACGACCCGAGAGAGTGAAAATTACCTCGTCTCGCGAATTTCGAGATTTTCGTACCTATTTAGGGGAGCGAGAATTAGATGAGCCTTGATTTGCCTTCTGGCATTATTGAATTAAATGCATATCACTACATGTACATGTATGTAGGTCTTAGATTCCCCGGTATAATGCGAACATTTGCAATCAAAAATTATCTTTACAAGATATTGATTAAAAATGATAGGGCATGAACTGGTTTTGCGCATCTTCGTTTAGGATTAGTAGGGCCTAAGTCGCCCGATTCAGGAGAGAAGAGCCTATCAAAGGAATAGACCAGTTCTGGTCATGCGATTGCATTGTGAAAAAAATGTTGGGCAATAGATCAGAAAAGGTTGATCATCTAGCATATGTAAGTATTGGTGTGTACTGCAAGGTTCTGGAATCATCAAAATGATAAGAAATGTGGCCCAGTCTTGGTTAAGTTGCAACCACTGTACACAGAAAGATATATATGGGATCTATCCAGTCTGGATAGATATAATAATTTACCAAATATATCAATTAGTATTTCACATGATTGGTAATAAGAGTTTCCATTTCATTTTTTGGGAGGGGGGGGGGGGGCGTTTCCAAAACTGGTCTATACCTTAAGTAATGCGTGTGTCTTGTTCACCTTTTTTTTCCAGTTGACAAGGATGGCGATGTATGTATCTCAATACTCCATGATCCAGGCGAAGACAAGTATGGCTACGAGAGGCCTTCAGAACGCTGGTTACCTATCCACACAGTGGAGACGATACTCATCAGTGTTATTTCAATGTTAGCAGACCCCAACGACGAA
The DNA here is from genome assembly GCA_035222895.1 of Strongylocentrotus droebachiensis. Taxonomy (NCBI): domain Eukaryota; kingdom Metazoa; phylum Echinodermata; class Echinoidea; order Camarodonta; family Strongylocentrotidae; genus Strongylocentrotus; species Strongylocentrotus droebachiensis. The sequence continues at coordinate 45,138 of JAVYIG010011509.1, read as the reverse complement.
TCACCCGCAAATGTAGATGCTGCTGTGAGTATTGTATCCAAACATGTAAAAGAGCGATTCCATCCAATGTGTCCCACAACGTCATACCGTAATTAACGGTGTATAAACCGCACCTTTTTGCCGCCGAAAAAAATTCAAAGTCGGGGGTGCGGTTTATACTAGGCCTGAGTCGAAACGGTTCCCCGCCCGGTCACCGACCGTCGCGCCGAAACCCGGGTTTGAATATTCGGGTTTCGGGTTTTTCAAAATTAAATTTCACACTGATATTTTGAAATAAAGAACTAAAAATATGTAATTCACAAACTTCTATTTCAATTTGATTAAATAAATATGCTTTAGAAATAAATGGATATCGTTTCAGTTGACGGTAGGTGTTTTTATCGCTCTAATTTTGAGGCTGCAAGAAAGGAATTACGCTTTGTGACCGTACCGAGTGCGTTCAGAAACGGAAGTGGAAATATGACCCACTGAAGACTGAGCAAGTTAAGAAAGTCCCACACACAAGACTAAAATGTTGATCAGACTATTACAATTAAATCGTAATATTAATAGGCATTAATTTAATTGTCAAAATATATCCACAACATAATGGTTTACCCTTGATATTTTGATGAAGGAAAATAATTTGAAGCTCTTGAAATAACATCGAAGTGCCTTTCGATCGTTCTAAAAATGTGTGTGCAACGGCAAGCTGAAGTTGTGAAGTTACGAGTCAAGCTTGAGGAAAATGGATTATTCTGCCATCTTTGGTTTTTAAAACAGCATTGTTTACTGTTATTATTCTTATTAAATCAGCGCCTTCAACTGCAACTCAAAGTAAAATTGCATGCGTTTTGGGCGAGGGATCTGAGAAACTGCCGAGTGGTATGGTAGTGGCAAAAAAAGTCAAAAAAGAAAAAAAAGTCAAAAAAGTCAAAAAATCAAAAAATTCAAAAAAAATTCAAAAAAATTTAAAAAAATTATAAAAAAACATGGCGTCCGAATACTCGAGTATTCGCCTGTAAGCCTGGGAGTGTACTCAGGTACCTCATTACACTGTTGTGCACAGCCTTAATAGATATTCATAATATCTTACAGAAATAATGATATTTCATGAGCTACGTACTCGATATCGAGTTCAGCTAGCCAACATTTTGAAATGAGACGTATAATTGTCATGCGGCGCAGTAGACTGTAGAGGGCAGCATGCATCAAGAGAGGGAAAAATTCTTGGGCCTTAGATCACGTGATATTCGCGTGCCTAAGATCACGTTATATTTTCCTCTCTGCCGCACGCTGTCAATAGTCTACTGCGCTGCATGCATGACAAATATACGTCTCATTTCAAAATGATGGCTAGCTGAACTCGATATCGAGTACGTAGCTCATGAAATATCATTATTTCTGTAAGATATTATGAATATCTACAGTAATTTTTGTCAAAGCAAATTATTATTTTACCGTAATTTTGTTGAATTGGAGTCCCTGAAAGTCTTACGTGATTTTTTTAAATACTTTTAATACTTATTGTTCCGATCTGCTCGGATGACGGTGTAGGGATGTAAACACGCATATCAATCTTGACTCGTAACTTCACTACTACATTTTGATGAAGGAAAATAATTTGAAGCTCTTGAAATAACATCGTAGTGCCTTTCGTTCGTTCTAAAAATGCGTGTGCAACAGTCATGCATGCAGCGCAGTAGACTATTGACAGCGTGCGGCAGAGAGGAAAATATTACGTGATCTTAGGCACGCGAATATCACGTGATCTAAGGCCCAAGAATTTTTCCCTCTCTTGATGCATGCTGCCCTCTACAGTCTACTGCGCCGTATGACAATTATACGTCTCATTTCAAAATGTTGGCTAGCTGAACTCGATATCGAGTACGTAGCTCATGAAATATCATTATTTCTGTAAGATATTATGAATATCTACAGTAATTTTTGTCAAAGCAAATTATTATTTTACCGTAATTTTGTTGAATTGGAGTCCCTGAAAGTCTTACGTGATTTTTTTAAATACTTTTAATACTTATTGTTCCGATCTGCTCGGATGACGGTGTAGGGATGTAAACACGCATATCAATCTTGACTCGTAACTTCACTACTTCAGCTTGCTGATGCACACGCATTTTTAGAACGAACGAAAGGCACTACGATGTTATTTCAAGAGCTTCAAATTATTTTCCTTCATCAAAATGTTAAGGGTTAACCATTATGTTGTGGTTGTATTTTGACAATTAAATTAATGCCTTTTAGTATTACGATTTAATTGTAATAGTCTTATCAACATGTTAGTCTTGTGTGGGACTTTCTTAACTTGCTCAGTCTTCAGTGGGTCATATTTCCACTTCCGTTTCTGAACGCACTCGGTACGGCCACGAAGCGTGATTCCTTTCTTGCAGCCTCAAAATTAGAGCGATAAAAACACCAACCGTCAACTGAAACGATATCCATTTATTTTTTAAAGCATCTTCATTTAATTCAATTGATTATTTTATTGTTTTGAAAGCAGTAACTGTCTTTTCCGTCGCATTATTAGAACAACTACTTAACCTTAACTCCCGTCGCCGCATGCATACGATTTTTAGTGTCACTGGTGAAAATTTCGGGTACCCGGTCCCCGCCCGAAATTTTCAAGTCAAACCCGGGTTCGGCAAAACCCGTGATGACTCAGGCCTAGTTTATACACGGTACACCAAAAAAAAAAAAAAAATAAAAATAATGGATTCCTGCCAAACTTTGGTCATGTATGTATCTTGCAGAGCCAATGAACTGATTAGATTTTGGGGTCACGAGGTCAAAGGTCAAAGGTCACATGGCTCATTATGTATGCAAAAACAGCTCGTGATCGCGTTATCTGAAGAACCGATTGATGGATTCCTGCCAAACTTTGGTCATGTATGTATCTTGCAGAGCCGATGAACTGATTAGATTTTGGGGTCACGAGATCAAAGGTCAAAGGTCACAGGGCTCATTATGTATGCAAAAACAGCTCGTGATCGCGTGATCTGAAGAACCGATTGATGGATTTCTGCCAAACTTTAGTCATGTATGTATCTTGCAGAGCCGATGAACTGAATAGATTTTGGGGTCATGAGGTCAAAGGTCAAAGGTCACAGGGCTCATTATGTATGCAAAAACAGCTCGTGATCGCGTTATCTGAAGAACCGATTGATGGATTCCTGCCAAACTTAGGTCATGTATGTATCTTGTAGAGCCAATGAACTGAGTAGATTTTGGGTTCATGAGGTCAAGGTCAAAGGTCATGCGGCTCATTATGTATGCAAAAATAGCTTGTGATCGTATTCTCATTAGAACTGACAGATGGATTACTATTTAACTCAGGACATCTTGCAGAGCCAATGTACTGAGTATATTTTAGGGTCATATATGTATATGAGAAATCGCTTGTAATCACGATATTCTGAGAACCTGTTAATGGATTACAAATGAACATGAATTTGAAAAATTTCTTCTGTTTTGGTTTGTAAAATTGCTCTATGACGGAGGCATCATTTTCGACTGCGCGCAGTCGAATTCCATCTAGTTCTCTCTTTTACGTGTATTTCTCTCTTGTACATCTCCCTTTTAGTGGTTTTCCCCGCAAACTCTTGTTTTCTCCCAAGGAAAGTCATTTGTTGAACTCAAGACAGGGGACCCCAGCTATCCTTAAAATTTAAAAACAGGGAATACAGTTCCCTTTTTTTCGAACCAGGGAAGAGCCCTGATTAAAAAAAAAAACACTCATATCATGGAAAAAGCAGGAAATTTCAGAATGTTGCCAGTCTCCTAGAGTTTCTCTCTTTTCCAAGTGGCGTATCTACTATGATTCGTTATAGCGACATTTCACACTGGAGTTAGGTCGAAATAATGAACCTGGAATTTGAAACACCTCCAGGAAAATATCAAGGAAAAATAAGGAAACTTGATTTCATTCAATGCTTTGAATCCTGCAAGACAAGTTCCTTTGTTGCCATATTTACAAGTAATAGTTTTGTCTTATCCTTACTTTAATATATTAATTCCAATACGTGCACAATGCAAAAGCATTTAATTGCTATCTTTATATCTCGGAAGGTTCATCAAAAAATCTATTATAATGGAAATGTGATAATGATATCGACAGCTGCCTGATAATATATCTGTAACAAAATGATGTCTTTGTTTATATTTTACAGAAAGACTGGAGGGAAGATTACCAAGGGGCCTTCAGGAAGAGGGTGAAAAAGTGTGTGAGAAAAAGTCAGGATACGCTGTAAAGCTTCAAAAAACTTTATATTTGTGTTTTTCCCAGCCTGAAGGTGAGAATTAACCCATTTTTAATATTTTTTTTCTTCAAATCTATTTTGAAGATGCAATAGCAAACATTGTGAAAAAATGAATCATAAGATGATTTTTTTTTTTTTAAAGAAATAGTTTGCTGACCTTGTTAACTTCAGTGTTCAGTGCATTTTAGATTGTTTGGTTTAGAAATGCTTTATGTCAAATCTGGTATTTCATGCTTGGTGTTTTCTTGAACGATAAGGATCTATACAGTAAGTCTTTCACATCTTATATCATACATGTAAATTATACACAGTGCTTAAGTGATTTATCAATCACCATACTGCACAAAGTCACTTTTATAGAACTGTCCAAAGTAGACCATTCCTCTTTGCACCCAGAGAAGTAAATCTTTAAAGCAGCCAAGTATTCCCATTTTTGATGCCTCCACCCGCCTAAGGTGGTGCCAGAGGCATTATGTAAATCAGGTTCTCCGTACGTTCGTCCCTCTTTTTTTGTCAGTGCGCAATATCTCAAGATCCACTTGAAATATGAACTTCAAACTTGGTGATATTATGTATCACCATAGGGAGACAATCGTCATTAGATTTTGGAGTAAGTAGGCCAAAGGTCATAGAGGTCAAGTTACGAACATTTCAGGTATTCGCCTCTAGTTCGCTATATCTCAAAAACCCACAAACCTAGTGATAGTGTGTATCACCCTTGGTAGACAATCTGATTAGATTTTGGTGTGAGTAGGTCAAAGGTCAAAGACCAGAGAGTTCATACATTTAGCAGGGCGTACGATGGTAAGCTTCTGGTGGACTGTACAGAATTAGGAACTGCACAGTCAAATAGCTATTGTTGAGGAACGATTCCTCTTTTTCTGCCTTCAAACTACATGTACATGTAGTGGTTACAAACCCAATATTTCTCTTGTTTTCGGCAGAAATCTGTTTAAAAGAATTTAAAATTCACCAAATTCCAAAATTCCCATAAATTCTTGAGATCTTTTGGGTGAAGGATTTTAGATGAAAACATAATCATTATGTTTTAGTGCAGTCAATTCATACATTTTGAATTATACATGTATTTCTTTAAGATATGTTTTGATCTTGATTTTACCAAAATAATTGAGTCAATACAATTTTTTCTCTTCTCTCTTTATTATTTTAGGAATGTATACATTGTATAAAACCGAAAAAGAACTTTGATAAATATCCTAGAACCAAAATAGATTTGGAAAGGATAAATTCAGAAATGACTGGTACTGACACTGAGCTATGATAATATTTTAAGATTTATTTGTACTAAAGTAATCAAGTCATTTTGATTTTATTCTGTTTTCTCTCTATCCCCATTTCAGGAATATGTATCTTCAGTGTATACAAAATATAAAGAAATTTGTAAAATACCCTTTAGCCAAATACATTTGGAAAGGACACACTTGAATGACTTCGATGCTGATATTTGTGGTTTGTTGTTCCAACGTGATAAACGTCAATTTGATATTTCTGTTCTCTCTTTATTCCCATTTTATTCCCATTTCAGGAATATGTTATCTTCAGTGTATACCAAGGAAAGAGAAACTTTGGAATTACCCTAGAGCCAAATAAGGTTTGGAAAGGACATATTATAGTGATGTGTTTGGGACTGTCATGCTGCTATGAAAGAGATGCTTTACGAAGTAGTGATCGACAATAACATGAATTAGATTTCCCCTCATGGATACAGCACACAGTATATGTAGAAACCTGTTTTCATCAACTCGATCACCGCAAGAGGATACAGAGAGGACTTTCTTCGCGAAAAATAAAAAAAATTATACCAGTTAATACCAACTAGAGTAGGTATCGAGCCTTACAAGATGTGAAAAATACAAGATGTGAAACCAATGAAAGGACAGATCAAAATTAATGGAGGTGTGAATGATACCAGCTCAGAAAGGCAAATGAGACTTCACAAGGAGGCAGTTTGGCGACTTGGGATATTTTCTTCTTTATTTGAATTTCTGGATGTTTTTCTTTTTAATAGAAAGAGAAAGGAAGAGTAACCGAAAGCCCTTCGACTTCTCGGGAGTATATTTTGTTGTGTCCGTCTCCAATTTAGTCCTGTAAATACGATGATGGATGATTTTGAGAAAGAAAAAAACGTCTGCCCCCACATCTGCAATATGTTGTTCGAGGCGAATGCCTTGGACTTGGTAGTATATATGTATTTGATTCTTGAATACTTCATTGTAAATGAATTGTAGTAAATGTTGTGTGTGCTGCAGGCATGCCAGACCTCTGGAAAATGGAATTTTTTTTGGGGGGGTCTTTGCCAGAACCGTCCATGTAGTTCAAGCCAAGCCAGGGAAATCATAAGGTTAACTACCCCCCCCCCCCATGTTTTTTCAAATATCTGTTATTTTTGAGAGACATTTTAATGCATACAAAAAGTGCACACTTTCTAACTCCGACTAACGATTAATCCTAAATTCAGTTTTTCTTGTAGATTCGCTATGGCCATTATAACTTTATAAGGTGTTATGGCCATTATAACTTTATAAGAACCCCTGAAAACTCTACTAAAAGCTCTTCTGACAGCATGTTGAAGGTACTATTCAATATTTGTTGATTTACTGATTTGTTTGTGCATTGGTGTAATTTGAAATGCAGAAAATGTTTCAAGAAAAATGGTAGCCAATTTTTTGTTTTCAGAAGAAATGAAATTTGTCTTTTTTTTTTTTTTTTTCTTCTTCTGTTTGCTCAAACAGCATAGAAAACATGGCATGCAGAAAACTTGCCCTTTGAACAAAACAAAAATCTCATTTCTCTTTAAAAGAGATTTTCACTAACTATATTATGTTGTGTTTTGTTTACAATCCTTCAAAATTTATGCTCATGTTAATTTCATGATATTCCGAATATTGAATAATACCTTTAGATATTGCAAAGAAAAGCAAATTTTTGCATTCAATTGAGGAGGTATATTATTGTGTCATGAATCGTTCAAGGATTGGCAGTTGTAACCAGCCATTCCTACATCTCGATCTATCCCTATTGAAAATCTTAGCTCTCAAGTCTCTCGGGATCCTGTAATTTATGTGTATTTAGAATTTGTGTTTCTTTCACGTTCAGAGGTCAGAGGTCATCAGAGACTCGTGTATAATAAGACATACATGTACTCAGCCGAATTGTTTCACATGAAATGTAAAGACTTGTACAAAGTAAATCCTTTTCTATCAAACACTTCCATTTGAGGTACATGCATCTGTATTACACTTTTAAGCTGTAGAGTGGTCCCGTGTATACTGTTTTGGTGTTATTTGATTTATAAAGCCTTTATCACAACTTATGATGCTACTCCAAGTCTCCAACCCATGTTTGGAATAAATAGCATTTAGGGATTTATATGACATTTAAAGATATTTCAATACCTAATTTTCAATTTCTACTTTCTCCAAATTTCATAGTAGTTAGATGTGTATCATGTGCTAGGGCTGTAGTGTTGTTGTGTAATTACTAACACGTGTATTGCATCGTCACAATATGTAGCCTCATTTTCATCTCGTTTCTATTAGCGTTGCTGTCTCAGGGACAGAGAAGAAATTGAAAACATTGCAAATGCTTTTTACACAGATATCCATGCAGAGTTACTTGGTAATCAAAGTCGAGATAGACGAGTTCATTTCATTTCTTTTCATCAGGCACTTCTAAACAATATATAACAAAAGAGGTAGTAAAAGAAAAATTAATTTGTGTATACGTTATACATGTGTATGGTTAGGTACAGTTTTGTAGTACATGTAGGTCATCCTATTTGCGAGTGCAAATACTGTACAAGTGCACTGTATGCTTTTCGAAGCCCATGTACAGTAATGGCAATCTTAACTGGATAATTCTCCAGATTTCTTCCACATATATATTTTTGAATATAGCTAGATAGCAAGTTACTGATATTGGTTTCAAAGTTATTTATTTCTATTCTTTTGTTATTAATGGAATAAATATCATTGTTGAAAAAATCATTGTTAGCATATAAAACAGACTTTTTTCAAAAGTGACTAATGTCAAATCTTTTTAATTGCCAATTTCTTGGAAATCAAGTTTTATGATTGTTTTTTTGAGCCCTCAAAAATATCTGGATTCACTCTATACCCCCCCCCCCCCCCTTATTAAGCCTTGTCGAGGCCTGCTGTAAATTGCCTCCAAGAAAAGATAAAAATGCTGGGTCAAAAATGGAATTGCATTTGTCTTGTTTACTTCACACTTCTGTATCTTATTACGCAAAGGGAAGTGAATGCGTTGACCCGCCCTTTGTTCAATGCAGCTACTTTCTTTCCACCCCCTCTTGCGATTTTATTCACACGTTAAATGATATCCATTTTCCTTGCCATTACTGTACATGACCTTTATTAGGGTTTGCAAAACTCTGCGACTATACTTCTATGTCTTCCACCGACTAGGAATGAATGCAGTCCTCCAACTTCATGACTCGACTTCAGGAAAGCCAACTGTCTCTCTGAATGTACTACCGTAGATAAGATAAGTGATTGTTACGTGTGGATTGGCGGTGTGAACTCTGTCTTTTAAACCCTGATCGATGTCTTGAGGCCAATGTTGAATTGCGTTGCAGTGTCAAAACAGAGCTAAACCAATGCATTAATGCTTGTTCACATGTACCACAGTAAGTGGTTTACCACAGATTTTTATAAACGTTCTTAAGCGTGTCAAATTTCTCTATAGATCTCTTAACACACAGATAATTGAGTGCATGTACATGTAGGATCATTGTTGCGTGCAGTTACTTTTTTCATCCTCACTTGCTATTCATTTAGTACACAAACAAATGTCCTGTGGCATATGAGGTTTCGTATGTAGCATTTTCCATTTATGTCATAGCATACATGTGTAGAAGGTCAAACGAGGTTGTTGGTACTCTAAACCTATGTTTGCTTTTCTCAAGTTGCATGTGTATGATTACATGAAAAGAAATGCTCTTTTCTTTTTACATACAAAGAAATGCAGTACGATTGTTCTTTGTGAAACATGGATTTCTGACAGCCTCAGATTTGTTGTCAGACTTTGTTGTTGAATAATAATCAACTAACAGAAAGGAGAAAAGTAGATACAATGAATCCATAATTTCCAATAATTGAGCACGGTATGTAGCTCTGTTTATATCGTAGATGTGCCAATTTAAGAGAGGTATAATGATTTTGAAATTCTTTCCTTCCCATGCCTTGGTATAATTTGGTATTATCCTTTCAACCGATGTAATCCTCTTACATTTAGTGTCAAGATGATCTGGCATTCAATGTTCTGTTCAGTGATGTGGCATTCAATGTTCCATCATCTGGCATTCAGTGTTCAATGATGTGGCATTCAATGTTCAATGATGTGGCATTCAATGTTCCATCATCTGGGCATTCAATGTTCAGTGATCTGGCATTCAGTGTTCAATCATCTGGCATTCACTAGTGATGTGCCATTCAATGTTCAATGATCTAGCATTCAGAATTCAATGACCCGACATCCAATATTAAATCATCTGATAATTTTATCCAGTGTTCATTGATCTTGCATTCAGGGTACAATTATCTGAATTTCAGTGTTAAATAAACTTGCATTCTGTAATCCATTTCATAACATCCTATTCTAATCTATACCCAATTGCTATAGAATGCCCAAACTATTTGTCATTGAGATAATTATTTGTTGTAGATTAGATAATTAGTGGTTAGAGGGTACATGTAGTTGTCAACAGTTTTGTATTGTTTTGGCATGAATACAACTTCATGCCTGCAAGGTTAAGGACAGCCACTACATGAAAGATACCCAAAATGTGTGCATCTTTGATATTTAGTGCGAAGTTGGTAGCCTACATGCAGTGATCATAAAGAAGTGATTTATCTCACAAAGAAATTTCAATTAAACAAAGATTCCTCTATATTTATGTAGAAGTAATATAAGAAAGTAATTTATTCCTATTTTTGAAGTATTTATGAGATATTTCAGGTTTATAATGTAGACCTTTTCCATTTTTTGTGCATGGTATCGAGATAATTTGGCATTTAATAAGGGTAGGAAGAGGAACTGTCCAAGAATCCATCATTACTATTCTTTACTGTATGTGCCATTGAATTTTCTCTCATTCTTTATTTTGTTTTGCATAAACTAAATGTTGAAATGAAAGTTTTGAGACCTTGCATATTTCTTGTATGTGAAGTGTGATGTTATCTACCAGTAAATGGCAATTTTTGTAATGTAATCAAATTTAATGTATACGTCTTTGACGTATTAAGTATGATTACATTGTTCAAATTCCCTGTTGCCATGCAAGGCCCTTACTGTTTTAGTAAAAGAAAAATGCTGCTCTTTAAGACCTGTATGAGAAACGCAAGTGTGCATTTATATACTTTAATTGCTTTTCTCTGTATTAACGCACAGATCAGCGAACATGCATAGCGGACGCTGTTGTCGGCAGCTATTTTTTTCCACCTAAACAGTTGCCGCTTCTCTAATTTGCGATTGTCATGTCATTGTTTTTTTCCACGGTGTACTACTTCTTGTCTGAATGGAAATTGAATATCGCGGAGACAATTGATATATTTAAGCAGTTATTAGCTAGTTTACTTGTAGTTTGTTATGAACTGTACGCTCTTTTATTGCACAACTGTTTTAGGGCAAGTCCAAATTACAAACATGTACCGTACCTACATGCATGTGGTCGTTTGCTGTCCCATATTTAACCAAGAATAATAGAAACTTAACAACTTTGAGTGTCATTTTGCTTTTGAATTTGGTCTAATCCAACCTTTCTTTTGTTCAAAAGTCAATTTTTGGATTTAAAAAAACAAAACATTTGGGGCTATGAAACGCTTGTGTGTGATACCATTAAGAAGTTTTGTCATGTGTAAGCAAGCAAATGCATTTTCCCAAATTGAACCAATTTTTGTGAACTTTCTTATTTGTTGGATGACCAGAAAAGTAAATAAGCTTTCTGTTTTTTCTGTAAAAAGGTTTCACAAAAAATGAAAGGAAAAATCATTCATTTGACAGTTGAAGAATTTTGCTAATGAATATGTGTGAATTGCTCTTTTCCGATTTATGTCGCTTATCAATGTTCATGTTAATGGTCCACGTTTCAGTGTAGCAATTTTTGAAGTGTTTTTCCTGATTTTCATAGATATTTTTGATATTATTCTTTTCTTCTCGTACAGTTTGATCTACTTGCTTCTGTTTTATTAGCATAACGTTGAATCTAACTCTCAGATTGCCTGCAAAATATCCTGTGTCTGCATTTGATGCTTTTTTTTCATTTTCACTCATTTTCACTCATTTTCACTTTTTTGGTCTCTTCGTTACCCAGAATCGATTGATAAACATTCTTTTCCATTGAATTGTTGAATATTTTTGATTTAGATCACAATGCATGCATGTCAGGACATTTTGTAATTTTGTAGTCGTGTATAGATGTTAGTCTGTTGTACATGTATGTTGGATTTCATTTCTCAGAGATATGACGACATGGAATGATATTGTGATGCCATGTTTGTAGGTCGAACAGAGAGAAAGGCAATTACTATGAAAAACAAAAATACTGACTCTGATACGATTGTACATTTGTAATAAACCATATTGACTGTCAGAAGTTCAAATACAATGCCAACGTGCTGTGCCCTCTTTGTTTGTTTTACATGTACTGTACCGCGATGTAGTCTCACATTGGGTTCATACCTTGTTCACATTGCCAAATAATCCAGTTCATAGTTGCAGTGTGAGCATGAGCAGATAAAGGAAAATAATTGGGAAATAATCCCAAAGTAACAAATCGCGTCTTCACCATCTCGAGATTCGACCTCGAAACTTGACCATGAGAAATTAGCTCAAGATATTTTGCTCAGCGTTAGCACGTATTGTGAATCTTCGGTCTAGTGAAGACGCACGGGACAAATAGCTGGATATTTTGCCAAATAGTGGGATATTTTGCAAACTATCCCTTGGGATGACAATCCTGACCAAATATCCATCTAATTGCTACTTCGGTCTGATGAAGACGCAAATTAGCTGGATAGGTTGCGATCGGGATAGTTCAAATAGCTGGATATTTGGCAATCTCAAGATAGTGAAGACAGGCCTACAGAGACAAAATACTGGATATGTGCTCATGAAAGTTATGTAATCATAAATGCACAGGCAGTGCACTCCATTATACGGTACATACTGTTAGGTGGAAGTGTTCTTTATAAAGGGGTAACAAAGGCTATTTATGTAGCACCTCCATCGCTGTACTAGTGTACATGTAGGAGTGATTATTTAAAGATGTACAAAGTGGGACCTCTCCATGTTTTGAAGATCTGTGGATATTCAGGGTCATTTGGGACATGTGCTATCCATGAACTGGTCTATCGACTCCACATCAAGATCAAATCAAGGCATTAAAAAGTTAAAAACACACACCTACAAACATCCCTATACAAAAACACAAACACCTTGTACAATTAAATACATGTACGCAACTTCCAAAAATCAGACAAACGACATCAGATTATTCATAGCAAAAGATGTTTATACTTTCATTTCTTACATCGCCGCTCATGCCATATATCACAATTACATGTCAAAGATCCTACTTTACAACTGAGTTACTTTCCAATAACAAGTTTTGTTAATTTCCATACTCCATGAATAACCCCATATAATATAATGGGCAATTCCTTTTCACAGATTACCAAAATGGATAACTTTCAAATACATGCATAACAGTTACAAACAATTAAATAGATCAGTTAACCTCTCCCTATAGTATTTGTATCACATGATAAGGCTATGGGCTGTATTGCAGGGTTTCAAATCATCACTGTTATGTAATCTAATAAAAACAAAGCATCCAGGATTCTATGTTAGATAAATTAACGATACACTGTAGTTATATTTTCATGAGATCATTGATCCTTGCAATTTTCTGCTAGTAGTCAGGACTCAACTCAATTGTCTAACACAGGCAGACTAGTCATATACATTGCAACATGCAAAGAATGCTCAGTCTTTAATAATCTCAATCAAGTTATTAAACCTACCAGCTGACAAATTACATAACCAACAAATGGATTACCGGTACAAGTTAATCGATAGCATCATCACACCTTGAAATAAACTGTAAAGAAAATGGAAATATAGATTGTATTCAAACAAATGCCATCGTGCAGCATTTCAATGACCGGTATATTGAATTTTCATGCATCATGATTCTCGCCACATTAGCCGAGCACATACATGCAACAGGTCAAAAATAAATAGATACTAGCATGCAAAGCACATAAAGGATAAGACGGAATTCATGCTAAATAGGAAGGCAAGATCCAGTCCACTGACTTTGTAAAAAAAAAGAGTTAAGCACAGGGAGGCGCGATGGCTAAGTGGTAGAGCAGTGGTCTCATAATTAACCGGGAGGTCCCAGGTTCGAGACCAAGCCGATACGCTAGTGCCCTTTGGTAAGGCATTAATTAATCCTCATTACCAAGTCCCATGGAGAGGACCAAAAGCCATCGGTCCCCTGGTTGCTTACTTACAAGCATACACATGCTTTCTTTGATAGCAGTCAGGTAAAGCAAAACAAAACAAAACAAACAGACATTAAAAGCCCCATTCCCATATAGCTTGGTGAATTCACCATGGCAAACTTAAAACAATTTACACTGTATTAAAGCATAGGGCGCCTCACATTAGTGAATCTTCAAACACAGAGATAAAGCCAAATAAACTTTATTTATTTATTTAGGGTGGATTAAGGACCAAAAATGATTAGGGAAACAATTTTAGACTAAAGACCATTGCATACATGCTATTTGAATATTGTTACTATATATCACTATCATCTAAAAGAATATACTTTTCTACAGATTCACACATCTATAGGGAACCCTTTATAGTCTACAAATAAAATTGCACACAGAAAAGAAACAAGGACATACATTGCACTGATACACAGCAAATTCAATACAGATTTATAAAGAAAAGGTAAAAAAGGTAGAGTTCTTGTAAAGAGGAAAAAACAATTTCTAACTTGTCTCATTCTCTTCATCAATACAATGGTTTGTGGAAGATATCATAAATGCAATATCACAAGAAAACGATTAGTCTAGCTTGCAACGCCCTCAGATTCTGATAAAAGCATAAAGGTTTGGACCAAAATTCAACAAAAACCGAAGCACATCTCCCTTTAAAATCAACATACCGGTACATGCAAAAAGCAAGCTTACAGTCCATGTAGCATCAGAAAGTACCCTTAAAGTGGATGTATAGTGATCGAGTATCACGATACTGCCAAGCCACTTCCCCTCCTAACATCTAGTGTACATAATCAATCATTTCTTCTCTTACAAGTAGTGGGGCATATGAAGAATTGGTTCCAAAAAGTACTACATCCATTTTTATCAAAATAGATTTTGCAAGATTTTCGGTTCCAAAAAGTAATACATCCAATATCGGTTCTGGTACTATACATACGTACATCCACAAAAATTAAAAAATCCATGAAAAATATTTGTGCAGATTTTGTTAGAGAATGGTTTTATACTTATAATTTTATACAATAATATAATCAGCCAAAGTATCATTGGAAACTGACATTGCCAACTATGATTACCGGTATATTATTACAAAATCATGTTTTTCTCAGAACTTGGATTTATGGATGACGTAGTACCTTTTGGAACCAAGCTCTTCATATGTAAAGCATATATTTTCATGGAATCCTGAAACCTTTTTGGTGACACATCAAAGTGCTAACATGATTGGATCTTTATGCAAAGCGCCATTGGAATTTCTTCATAAATTATATCACAGTCTGATATCAAACATGTAGTGAGTGGTGGGCCTAATTTGCCAAATATTTTAACATGGCATCTCTATCCATCCCATAATATAATCATCATTAACTTGTTGACTACTGAATTACATGCTTCCCATTGGATTCATACAGGGAGCGGCTGGTTCCAGTAGGTGATGAATTAATTACCTTCAAAATACATGTACAAGAACATGGTTAATGTAAAATCAATACACTTAAACTTCATGCATGCTTAATGCCAAAGGGATGACTGCAATTAAAATATATAAAATGGATCAAGCATATATTCAACTGTCCCTTGCATACATGTAGGAACAAATTCAGTTTATTATACTCCCTAATTTCACTATTAATGATCTGAAGTTTTTGTCTTTTTGTTAACCATTAAATATTGTTAGATTTATCTTGAATAAAGAAGCCGAACTAGCCAAAGGTATCAACATTTCAGAATACAAAATTAAGTACATCTTGCCCTGGAAATTAAAATTATTTGACATGTCTTCATACAATTGTGTTACTGGCTAAATAATGAGATATTCAGATTCTTTCTAAACAGGAGGAATATTTGTGTAGGAAATTTTAAAATGTTATAGCGTAGTTTGCTACATGTGTATTGTTTCTTTTACAAAACAAACCTCCTACTCTTAATTATTGACATGTTCAAATTCATTAAGTAATGCTCTCCTATCTATCAATATAATATGTGCTCAATAAAGCACTGAGCAGGCATTATTGATGCATTTTCCTTTGCTTAAAATATGTAATATATTAATAGTTATTGCACTGTAGAGAATAAATAACATTGTTACATCAACATAAAATGGTATCATTGGAGTACAATATTACTAACATCCATACTCCTAAGCTAAGACTTATAACAATCATTGAAAGGGGGGGGGGGCGAATCTGTACCCTAGCTAATCGGTGCCAATATACCTTTTATGCACACAACCTCTATGAGCCAGCTCATTGCAGGAGTACAATACATATTGTTTAAAAAAGTCTTCCGTCTCAAGACCTCACAAGCTAGTCGGGTGTTCATACGAACTTGCAAAAATAATGCTTGTAACCTGGATTCTAACTCAAGAAATATACAAATAATGATACCACTTTTGCAGTTCCAGATGAGCAACGCTCTCTGCAATATATCATCGTCCTGTTGACTGGATTTCATTTACGAATCTGTACTTAATGTGCACCCTCTCCACTCCATGGCAAGCATTGCACCTCATCTCTATTATTTCACATGCTAATCCATTTAAAATGGCATTCGCATGCAACCGGGCGTCAATTTATAAACCTGGGTCAGGGAAGGGGTGGAGGGAAGCGTATTATAATGCCTTGCTTAAGGACAGGGCTTGAACCACTGACCTTGGCATTCTAGGATGACACCTTCATAATAATGCAAAGCTGGTGAAAGCAACAAATTTTTTGCTACTTACAGTACCATGTACAGGGAGAACAAATCATCTACCGGTAATGCATTACTAACATGGCCTATCAGCTTATGTTCGCTTTACATTGCAAAGTAGTTGCAAATTTCGTTCAATTAACACAGCAATAATTCTAAAGCGTTTGACATCGGAGGTCGTAACAAAAACTTACACGGTGTCATGAATGATAATAATGATTTAAAATGGCTAAGTAAAAGGGGTAATTGGAAAAATTAAGTAGACACATTTAAAATCACAACCCCTTTCAAACTGCAAATCTAAGATTCTCTGACTTTTCATCGCAATAATTTCATGCAACATAAACCCCTGAGAATGGACAATTGTGTGACCTTTGAGATAAATGATGTTCATGAAACAGCAACTGAGAACAAAATGAATGATGAAATTGACATTAAAATCATCATAAAATGTGCATTTGAAACTCATGATTATACATTCTTGCAATTTGACTTCCACACATTTGACTTTAACACAAAAATAAGGTTTAAAACATATAAAAAATGTTTACCAGTAATTATTAAGTACATGTTGAATTTGATGCTTGTTACCCTTGAGGATAACAGTCTTTACATTAATGGATAGTGTAACACTTTAAAAAAAAATCTCAACCTCCATTAAAGCAAAATTAGACGAGTAAAGAGTCATGCAGATAATCCACCTATTAAACCTTGTTCTTTTTTCAGTGAGCATAATTTAAAGGGGGGGGGGGGGGGTTATTAAAATATTAAAAAACATCCTGTACAGAAAAAAAGGCATTGGATCATGGAAAACACTCGGGTACACTGCTAGGAGAAGTCTTGACAAAAAAAAAAAAATCCATTTCAATCATGTTGAAGCACAAGTAAGGGCATGATATTAATGGTTTTCTTTAAATCATGTCACAACTAACAGTACAAAGTAAAAACCTTGATTTAAAAACAGCACCATGTTGTCGACCTCCATTAATAGATTAAAATTACATCATTCTCTCACATAAAAATTGGTGGTCTAATCTCTTTGACAAACTTTGGACAACAATATACATTATATCTTCATGGTCATAATTGGTACCACACATACTTGCAATTTTCATAGACATTACAAATCTAGAATATACTACAATAAACTGGAGTTGAACAACCCATATTCATACAAAATTGCACTTTTTTTTTGTTTTTTGTATGAGAATCGACCCTTGTCATCATTTTTTTTTGTTTCATTTACCTCCCCTGAACTTCACCGGCTTTTGGCCTTCTTTTCCTACTTTCATCACATGCAGTCTTTTCTCCGCTTTAAGACTTCCATCTAAATATCCATGTTTTTTCCCCTCCCATGATAACAACCAAAAATGAATCGTCGCCTGGCTGGCTGAAGGGCGTTAGCTCGAATTTCAGGTAAAAAATGAAGCATTAAGCAGAAGGGCATTAGCACTACATCGCCTCAAACTTTTATAAAACTGACTTATTTCCTTTCAAAAATTGTGGCCTTGTACACTGTACTACTAAAACATTTCTATTTGTAGTCTTTTATGTTTGAAACCATTTTTCGGGACGGAAAGCAGTTTAAATATAAAACAAATCTTTAAATGCGAATAATTCGAAAAGTAGTTTTCGAGTCGCTCGCGCTAACTGTAACGCCCTTCTGCCAGCCGGCCGAAGAAATGAACAAACAAACAAACAGCAACAAAAATCTGAAAATAACCATGAGCAGTATTAAACTGAGCAAACATTTAAATAATCTCTTATCAAAGTAACTCTAAAACGAAAACCCTGCATCAATCCACTTTGTGCCTCACAGCAAATGCAGTGTATATTTTTCCTGAAAACTGAAAACTCAATATGTTCATCACACCTCAATATAAAAATAGAATATAAACCTTATTGGTTCTCTTTCATGAAGAAAGCTGTCTGGAATCGCTTGTGGTCTGCAATTTCAAAGTAAATCTTTTTGAAAAGTTGTAAACCAATAAAATCAAACCAAAACAAGTGTAAGTACCGTAGACAAAACTATAAAAGCGATTCGCTTGAAATTGGAAAACACTTGTAATTGATGTAAATGTACATCGTGAATTGCAATTATGCCAATGAACGCAATTTTTGTTTGGAGTCTGCCAATCACAGAAGTTGAGTCCTTATCATTGAGAGAAAACAAAGGAAACAATTACAAAGGATGAGGATATTAAAAAAAGAGAGAAAGGAAGAAGATAAAAAAACAGAGAACATTCAAGAAATGGGGTCTACATTGAAGGCAAGGAGAAAAATGTGAAAGTATATCTAAACAGAAATCTAACAAAGATTCCATGTATCTATGTCGCACTGGGGCAATGGATAGGAAAACAGAAGGAGGAATAGGAATAGGAAAGTCTTCTTAGCTTTGCACCTCTTTGGGTCATCATTAATATCATAATGAACATGAAACATACAACATACATTTTATTTAAAACAAAGTTTCTTGCACATTCCCACTTCTCAGTACACATTTATCAGCTCACTTTGCAAAAGTGGAGTTTAAAAACAAACAAAAAATCACCTCAAAATGTCAAAAATAAATAAATAGAATGAACGAGATACAAACATGATTCATTGCAAAAGACATCACGTTTCGCATCCATTTTCAAATAATATGAATACAAATGACAAAATGCAAACACCACCTCCGAAGTCTTTTTATCCCTGCGATGGCCGTTTCAAGCCTACATGTATGCCTCTCAACAGGTCTTGCAAATAATAAAAGCTTGTAATTCTTTTATCCATTTTTGAAAAGATGTAAATACTAATGAGGAAAAAATGCAACATGTTTTCCCAAAGTCTTTCTTATCTCTGTAATGGTTATTTCATGTCTTGATTTTCTCAAGCCCTGCAATTCATAAATGCTCTGATCCGTTCCCACTGCAGCACAATCGACGATTCATGATCCTTCCCGAACGATCATTGGTGCGTTTCCAGTTTCCACCATGCATTTTCTCACATCCTTTGCACACCAAGGTTCTGTCTAGGGTGACATGTAGACTTCACCCCAGACTGAATTTGGGCGTGAAAGTTGACCAGGGGATGTTTCATGAAACCTTTAACAACTGCTAAATTGTTATGACAAATTTGCCAATCAGATGCCATGATTTCTGTAGCTTATAACAGTAGCTTGTAACTTGTTATTGATATCAAGTTTTATGAAACAGGGCCCAGGCTGGAACACTCCAGTACGCAGGTTGGTAGTGAGCCAGGGTTAGAATCTACCGTACCCAAGACAGGCCAGGGTAGAGCAAGGAACGCCCAAGTTGCCAACCCCCATCTTGCACATTTTCTCCTCCTTCGATTCACGAGAGGGATGCTATCCCTCGATCATCTCAGTTCCTTTCACCTGGGGTAAGCCAGGGTAGGCCTGGGTAAGATCTACACATACCGTTAACCATCCACTGTACGCTAGAATGATGCCTTAGAAGCTACCCTCCATCTCTCGCTTGCTCATCCCATCTATTCATGAGTAGGATGCCATCTTTCGATCATCTCTGTCCCATTCAACCTTTGTAATCCTGTGGGTAAGATTGACCAAAGACCGTTGAGGAACGCAAGGGTAATGCCTTGAACACCACCCTCCATCGCACGCTAGCTCCTCCATCTATTCACGAGAAGGATGCCATCTTTCGCTCAGCTCAGTCCCATCCCTCCGTTTTCATGCAGTGTCTATAATCACACCACACCAACAACCTTAGTTGCAGGTTAACCTTGTATGCCAGCACACACATTGATAATGTTCATATATAATATAAGGCAAGATTGGTGTCAGAGCGTCTCTGAAAACGTCCTCTCTAATCTGTCCGCGATCGCAGGCCGCTTTAGAACCGTCCGAACGTGAGAGACCAGCGCTTTCTCCTTCACACCCATTGATAGAAGCTACAAAAGAAACAAAAAAAAGTAAGATTAGTCATCAATTGCATCTGTTTATACCTGTAATCGAAAGGCTTTCTCAATGTACATGTAATTAATTCAAACATTCAAATGTTGCATGAAGCATGCACCACAACTAAAAGGCACCTAAAGTGAATTCCTCAGCATTACATCCTGACTTTAAAATTGATCTTGCAGAGTATCTCTGTGAAGTAGAAGCAGAAGGCACATTTGGTTAACAAGTTCAAATTATTTGTTTTTATTTGTGCTGTTTTTTTAATTTCCTGAAAGACTATAATTCCTTCTATGTAATTCCAAAAATTGGAAAAACAAAACCATGTAAAAATGTATTTTTTACATTTTTATTGTGGACCTGTTTGTCTGATTTTTAATTTGTTTTACTAGAATTTCCCAAGGGAGTGTTAAAGCTGTTGCACTGATAATGGAACATAACAATGAACAGGATATGCTTAATCAGTTTGCCCAGTTGTGTAGGACAATCTGATGATCCCTTTATAGAAATCTCTATTGAGTTTTGATCAGTCCTTTTGCCTGTGAGACAATACCTCATGGGTCAGACTGCTTCAAAGACTCCAAACTCCAAACACTCTTTACTTCATAGTATCATTCTTTGGGGTTGGACATTTTTTTGTATTGTTTATGTGGATTAGCAACATTTAATTCATGGCCCTGTCTTATAAACAGTTGGGATTGATTCAACCCAATGTAAAGGTCCTCTTATCAATCCCAAGTGTGCAGTCTCCTATCTCTTAGAACATAATCGTGATTGATATCAATCACAAATAAGTTGTGATTAATCACAACTGTTTATAAGATGGGGCCCTGATGAGTACTGGTACAGTACATCATTTTAAACCTGAGAATTAAAACAAATATTTTTTTGAATATATCACTTTGGGTGATTTTATGGCACTCGGTCACATATACTTTAGATAGCTACATGTAGATGCACTTGTTAACAAGATCTCACAGGGGTCATATCTAAATTGGAGAAAAACAATGTTTACTGTCATAACAAACTCAAATTGCACGGAAGTCACACTTATCATTGGCACTTGCACATATGTCTGTTTTGACTTCCCGCAAGCGCAGGCAGCCTTGCCAGACATCAAACAATGATTTTTCCTCTTGGATTTGTTATGACAATCAAATTTTGGTTTACTAAAATAAAAGATAAATTCATTTCAGAATACCATCCCAAAGGTTTAAAAATATAGTCATTATTACGTCAGGCATGAATTAAAAGGAAAGATACACAGTAGTAATGTTTGAAAGCGAAGGTATTACAAGCAAGCACACCTTATATTAGTTACATGTATCTTCAAATGGCTTATTAACCCAACTACCAGTACCTTATCAACTAACATAAGAACTAATCCTAGCCTTACTCTTAACCAACCCTAACCCTACTTCCAATACATTGCAATTCATCTTATCCTGCCGCAGTTATTGACTCTTAAGATTCTCTTCCCATCAACGTCTGGCAAACAGGGGAAGAAAGTGAGATGTGATGGTCTACAGCTAATGCTAACCCCAAATCCTATCTTTATACCCTACCCTCACTCTACACCTAACCCTACTACCAGTACTAATAAACCAACCTACCCTGCCACAGCGACTGACTCCCAAGATTCTCCTCCCATCGGTGTCTGGCATACAGGTGAAGACGGTGAGATGTGATGCCATGCAGCTACTGAGGAACGTCCCCGTTTCTAGGTCACACAGCTTGACTCTGCCCATCTTTGTCAGGATGTACACCAAACCATGTGACGAACTCACCTAGAATTTAAAAAAAAATATATATTCAAAAATTGGGGTAAAGCTTTCACACCTACACCTTGTACTCTTTCAATGGAATATAGAGCCCTGAAAGGTATAGTGAGCACCACAATGAATGAGCGGTAAGAGGTTCTTAAAGGGATAGTTGAGTTTTGTTGCAGAGGGCGCTACAAATTTTTTTTTTTTGTGTGAGATAATGAAAAACTGAGTGTCAAATTTGAAAGAACATAATATTTAAATGACAAAAGCATCTTTGTTTGATCAAAATCGGTTCAGAGACGGCTGAAATATAACGATTTCTAATACTTGTGTACCATCACAAATATTAGATATTTTGAAAAATTTGAAAAAAACGTTGAAAAATGAAATAACGCCTTTTACGTCGTATTTCAGCCAATGGCGATGTTGGCTTTTTTGTTGGCATTTTCGTGTTGCTTATATTACCCACAATTAGCCGGCTCATGAATTGTTACTTTTAATTTAATAATTAATTAACAGTCACCATGTTTTTTTTTTAAGTGGAGCTGAATTGGTATGATCGTATTGGCTAAATTTCACACATTTTGGGGTCTAAAATTACCTTCATAGCAGTTTTAGGTTCTAAAAGGGCACTATAAATGTCCTAGATAAGAATAAGAGCAATAACCATGCACTTTGAAGGCATTTGCAGTCTGAACATAGAACTCAACTCTCCCTTTAATGTTTTGATCAGTATGCTCTGTTAATCTTTTCTCAATGAAAATAACTGAAACATTACCCAATGGAGTCTACTTTATTGCCAATGAAAGGATACGATGTGCCGACCACCCATTTCTGTCTGGTACCCAATATATATGCCTGACATTTTTAACAACAGTTATTGCATGCAAGGTGTTCACAAGGAATTAATGCTTTTAAAAAGTAAGGGGGGGGGGAATACATCTAGAATGTTATTTTAATTTGTCCTTAAAGCTGTCTACCATCTCTGAAGTTTTCGCCAACTTAGTCAGACCAGCAATACATGCAATTACTGCATGCTTTATTGCCAGGAGCGCTTTTGTTTTAGAGATTAGAGGAGTACACCTAAATCTTTTTTTTTTGGTATGGGTCATAATTATTTTTGCTCTCTGTTTTGCTTGGTCTCTTTAGCTCTGGTCTGTTTCCTAATATGCAATTAGGTCACATCTTTCACCTTAAGTATCATACATAATTTTGTTCATATATTCCTCCTGGCCCCTCTCCTTCATAATAGTTCAAATCATATTAAAGCGGGACTGCACTACTTGTAGCCACTTGCGTCCTTTATATCGCCTACAATGCCTAAGAGGTACCTGTTGATACCCCATGATCCCCTTTTTCTTACGTTAATTAAGAGATGATTTTATGAGATAACCACCTGTCTGTCTGTGACCATGCAGCGAGGTCTAATCCCTCCTGGCCAAACTAGTGCAGATAGGCTTGAAAACATTCATCTTCCTAGTTTTCATGACCTGGCTCTATTTTGCACAAATTGTAATAAAAAACAGATTAAAAAAGATCTCTTAAAAAATTGCTCATGGCCAATCAAATGCATTGATTTCAAAAACTTTTAACAACTATATAAACTTGTTTTTTACAACAAAGTGTATGAAATGGGGCCCTGTTATTTATACGATGCATTACCTGGACCGAGACTGGAAAGTCGTATCTCTCATCATCATCAAAGTTGACTTGTTCTGAATGGTTGGTCAGGCAACAGTTACCATCTAAGTAAGGACCAAGCTCAATGATGTGTAGCTAAGAAGTAAAAGAATGAGACAAAGTGAGGACCTAATTGAATGATGTATATCTATGGGTCAAACGAATCATACAAAGTGAGGACCCAATTCAATGATGTGTATCTATGGGTCAAACGAATCATACAAAGTGAGGACCCAATTCAATGATGTGTATCTATGGGTCAAACGAATCATACAAAGTGAGGACCTACATTGTAATTGAATGATGTGTATCTATAGGCTAAACGAATCATACAAAGTGAAGACCCAATTCAATGATGTGTATCTATGGATCAAACGAATGATACATAGTGAGGACCCAATTGAATGATGTGTATCTATGCGCCAAACAAAGCATACAAAGTGAGGACCCAATTCAATGATGTGTATCTATGGGTCAAACAAATCATACGAAGTGAGGACCCAATTCAATGATGTGTATCTATGGGCCAAACAAAGCATACAAAGTGAGGACCCAATTCAATGATGTGTATCTATGGGTCAAAAGAATCATACAAAGTGAGGACCCAATTCAATGATGTGTATCTATGGGTCAAGAGAGTTATACAAAGTGAGGACCCAATTCAATGATGTGTATCTATGGGTCAAGAGAGTCATACAAAGTGAGGACCCAATTCAATGATGTGTATCTATGGGTCAAGAGAGTCATACAAAGTGAGGACCCAGTTCAATGATGTGTATCTATGGGTCAAGAGAGTCATACAAAGTGAGGACCCAGTTCAATGATGTGTATCTATGGGTCAAGAGAGTCATACAAAGTGAGGACCCAGTTCAATGATGTGTATCTAGGGAACAGTGGAACCTCATTATAAAGAGCTCTGAAAAAACGAGGTATTTGTTATAACAAGGTGATTAATGCAGATCCAACCTCTTTATATTCTTTAATGTTTTTTTTTTTACTCTGATCTAACAAGGACATCGCTAGACGGAGGCTCCACTGTAGAATACAGATTTTAGAATGCGAACGTCTGATTTTTACTGACACAGTGAATTTACCTATAACTAGAAGAAGAAAAAAGGAGAGGAAATCATGGTATACATAAGAGAGTTATTTTCTCTAAACATAATTTACCTTTCCCTGCAGGCTTGCTTGCCTGTTTACAATAATAAGGACGGAATTGCTATTTTTGTTGTCGCTGCGACGGTAGGTGGCAAAGCTCATGGCTTGAGCATCGATGCACTGGCTTCTATCAGCTGTGGCCGAGTAGATCTGGACTACACCTGAGACAGAGTTAGAGTCACCATCCTGTAGGGTGGAGGAAACAAAACAGATGGATGGTGTTAAGTTTGGTGTTAGATCAGGACTACACTTGATGGTTGACACAACATCCTAAAGGAAAATT
Source organism: Strongylocentrotus droebachiensis (assembly GCA_035222895.1). Lineage (NCBI taxonomy): Eukaryota > Metazoa > Echinodermata > Echinoidea > Camarodonta > Strongylocentrotidae > Strongylocentrotus > Strongylocentrotus droebachiensis. The sequence continues at coordinate 19,834 of JAVYIG010011509.1, read as the reverse complement.
TGAACATGAATGGATGTTGTTGAAGTTACAGTGTAGTGTTAGATCTTGACTGCATCTGATACAGAGTTTGAGTCACCATCCTGTAGGGTGGAGGAAACTAAACAGATGGATGGTGTTAAGTTTGGTGTTAGATCAGGACTACGCTTGATGAATACACAGCTTGACACAACATCCTGAAAGAACAACTGAAAAAGAATGGATGTTTTGAAGTAACAGTGTAGTGTTAGATCTAGACTACATCTGATACAGAGACTGAGTCACTATTGAGTAGATTACTAAAACACAAGTACCGGTAGGAGGTTGCATGTACATGTATGCTTGTTGTCAGTTTCTTATGTTGGATCTGGCTATACAAAATAGATGGGTGCTTTTAGTTTTGGTGTTAGATTGGCCTACACCTAATAGAGAGTTTGAGCCAGTATCTATGTGGTGTCAATTGGTGGAGGATCTGCAACAACTGTTTGAGACATCATCGAAACACACAAATGTAGATGAGTCGCGTTATGTTTGGTGTTAGTTTATGGCATTAAATCTTAACTATGAAATGTAGGGATGGTGTATGTATGGTGTCAAGTTCCTGGTGTTTGTACACCTAATACAGAGTTTGAGCAACCATCCTTTTGGGGATAATAAAACACTGATGGGTGGTGTTACATGTTAGTGTTAGTCTTTTATGTTAAATATGGATTCCATCTGATATATACTTTTTGCAACCTCAATTAATGATTAACGAGAAATTGACCAAGTGGTTACCCCAAAGTACACAAAAGAAAACGGCTCCCCTTTTTGTTTCCTTGTTGCGCGTCATAGCTTGAACCGAAAAGGCACCTGAAAAAGATCCCTTTTTCTTGTCAGAAATGTTTGGCATTGTGCACCCCCCCCCCCCTCTCCCCCTCCCCCTAAAAGAATTGGATCCAGGATATCTGCCTCTGCTACTGACCTCATAATCTCTGTAGAGACCCAGCACAGCAAACCATCTGAAGGAAGGGTCTGCCTTGTATCCTACGATCTGACAGAAATTCAGCCTTCCATGGCGTGGGAAAGCTTTCATTGGACATGAGAAACCTGCAAAGAGAATGAAATATTTAAATTTTGAAATGTTAAGGTAAAAATAACAGCATGAGGAAATAAGATTATTGGTAGCCATATACTGTACATGTACATGTAATCTAGCTATCCATGACCTTTCTGATTATTTGATTTCAACATAAATTATAGAAACTCAAAAAGAACTAAACTTAGTGTTTGTTTCCCTTTTGGAACGACTACCATTATTGGTAATAACTGACACGCACATTACACTAACAGGCTGCGCTTATACTGTGATGTCTTTCAAAGAAAATGGATGTGGGATTATTGTCATTTTGGTCAGGTTTGTGGATTATTTCTAGACTTTATATTAATGTTGTCGACCCGTTTTATACAACAAATAATACACATTTAGAGCTCATGCATTTAATTAGTGAAATGCACAATGAGCCACATGATACTTGACAAATCTCGTTCATTATCCTAATGTGACTTAACCAGCGTGAAGTGCATATTCACTATCAAATGCACTCACAAACATGAATCATTTGTAAATATTTACATACTGTATGTACAAGTTCATATCCTGTAATCAAGAAAATATATATATACATGTACATGTACATGTATATATACTTGTAGGCCTACATGTTCATATACATACATATACATGTATCCTTATTCCATATCAGATTTCAAAGGCATGTCATGACGTTGCAGGGTGATTAGTTTCATATTATCAGTAATTGATATTAGTCAGCCAGTCTCACTTTCATTCGATCTTCAATCAGTATACATTCTGAGTTCCAAGTATTTCATGATAAACAAATTCTTTTATTTTTCCCTGACTTTTTTCTCAGTCTCAAATTACCAGGATCATTATCTCCACCTACAGTGTACATACATTGTACATACAGGGTTTACATGTATGTATTTCCAGATATCTGTCTTCAATGACATTATTTCCAGATATATCTTTGGATTAAATGTCTTCAATGACATGTAGTTCTGGGGATATCCTGTTTGGATACAATTTTTCTCTGATTTGAGTCGTTTATCTCAAATTTCTTTCCCCGCCTTGCAGGAAAGAAAACTTATATCTGCTAGGTTTTCCCCATTTGCGAAGAAGGTTGGGAGCACTGCGATAACACTAAAATATGACTAAAATATGTACATGTACATTATGTACAGTCAAACCTGCTTTATCAACCACCTGTATAAGAAAGACCACCTGTCTAGAAAGACCACATATCTTGTTTCCCTTGAATATGGTTTCTCATTGAAACATGTACATGTAGTATTTAAAAGGAACCTGTACATAAAGACCACCTGCCTCTAAAGACTTTTTTGGGTCTCCCTTTGTTGGTCTTTATAGACAGGTTTCACTGCAGTATCATCCTATCAGGAGGGAAGGAGGGAAGGAGGGAAGGGGGGGGGGGGGCAAGTATGAATCTTTCCAGCATCTACAGGTATACCGCCTTTACATTATCTACATGTATGAAGTGGATACCGGTATACCTTGCGGTTTATTTATTCCTTCCTCATAATTTAGTTTATGAATAGCACTTTCAATTGGCTATAACTGATCCATACTACAATTAGCTGAATGAACATTATGAAAGATGACAATTTCATTCATGAAATTGCTAATTGACAGAAACTACTACAGTACATGTACATCAACATTAAAGCTCAATCAGCTTTTGTGCAAATCTTGAAAGGATGCATGCACATTCATAGCAATACATTAATACTTTGAATGAACTGTCATCAATAATGTCAATGTTATAAATTCTTCAGATTTCTTGATGCAGATATCCTTGTTTGTCACTAAAACATTCCTGTGTTTAACCATGACCTTAAAATCAAGGTATTCGGTGGCTTATAAACACAGCCTAATTAACCCCACCCACTCAAAAGAGGAAAAAAAGAGAGAAATATATTTGTGTGCAAGCTAAAATATGAAATTGCATGGAAGGGGGCAGGGATCAATTTAATTTGCATGTAACTTATTTTTTATTTTATTTTTTTACAAGGGGGGGGGGGGGGAGGGTAGGGTAGCACTATATCCCATAGAACTCCTCAAATGCTCATGAATACATTCGACTCAGCCTTGCTACTTTCCTGTAAAATACTGTAGTACAGGTATTCAATTTTGTTAACATTATATGTATTGTAGAGTGCATGTATTATGGTGACAATAGGTTGACGAAATGTTCATGTCAGAATAATGTCGCTGGTTATTCTATATAATGTCATATTATTTAATATCCCTATAAAATATCTTGTTATTGTTGTTGCCTCTTACATTGTTATTTTGTATCTTACCATGTTTACATATACGATTGCGGTAATATGAAAAACAGCTTTGGCTGATATTGTCATCCTGTATAAATATTCTTAAATAAATAAATAAATAAACTCCTCCAGGTTAATTGCTAAATTTCAATTACAAACCAAGAAATCATATCCTTAATTTTAACCTTGGACCCAACACTGTTAAACCCTAGTGGTTAACCATAACCCAAAATCCTATGCACTGCCAAAGCCCCAACCCTCTCTTTGAAAAGAAAAACATTGAAGCAAATTATTACCATCATCCCTTCTAAGCCACCTACACCCTGTACATCTCAATCCCCATATGCACGTGTGCACGTAAGCAGATCGTGGTTATGATTTTTTCCTGTTTATGGAAATGAATTAGCAATTTCAATGTTGACATGACTAACACTCATGAGCTCTAAGAATCACGGCCAATAGTATTTTTGGCTCACATTCAAAATTTATTTTCAAGACTGATTTAGAAAGTTGATGTCATATTTCATATTTCTCAAGTGCTTTTGCCAAACTGTGATTGAATTATAATAACCTGATCTACTGGATTAGTAAACATATGTTCTTATAATATAAAGCAGGAATAGAGTTAATTGTAATCATGTCTTCAAAGCTGCCTTGGAACTTATCCAAATTCAAAAGAAAGGGTTATTTAATATTTCTCTTCAAGAGTTTCGCTCTATTAAAGTCATGTGACAGATTTCCTAAATTTCTCAAGAAACTTCTTCAAGGAGATTCATCAAACATTTTGTATACCCTTGGAAGGTACTAAAGAGATAGCAAAAGATGTATTGTAAGCTTGACATACTACATGTATACAAGTTAATTCGCTCCTGTTGAAATTAGTTTCACATTTAAATGGTTTCGCATCAATCGTTTACTTCCTGTCAAGTGAAACAAAAGTGTAAACAGTCAAACTTTGTAGGTTAAATTAGGTTTCATTGTAATAGCATTTGTTAAGAATTGTTGATGGCATATCTCTGTACAGTACACAATAAGAAAGCCATACAACAAACAATGTAATATGTGATATCTTTGTTATCCTGTAGAAATCATAAGAACACAATGTTTTTAATTCCTTCTTTAAATCTCAACAAAAACTATCCTGGAACTGAGGAAGTAGACTGAAGTAATTCTGACTTGTTTATCATACAGAAGGCTGCTTGTTTGGAATCAGCAAAATTAAAGAACAAAAGATAAAACTTGCTGGAATTGATCATTTTCACGTATTCTGTTGCTCAAACAAGTGATCAGGAGGGCCAGCACAAGTTTTGTTCTCACTCCCTTTCCTTATTAATCAGCTATTCGATATTTTCTACAATTAAAACAAAAAATGTATTTGTTACAAGAATTCTACTTTTCTTTTGCCCGTCAAGTTCATTAAAAAATCAATTAGTTTTAAAACTACAACATAGGATCACAGATACATGTACATACATGTACGGTAGTACATGTACCGGTGTCTTATCTCATGTTCAAGGTGTATGGACACAAATAACATAAAGTATGCTGCAAAATATGTTGGGTACAAAAGAGTCAAACATCGGGATAGTTATATATATGTCCCATCAACTTTATAGGGCAATTATGTGCCCAGCTTGTGTGAATTTTGCTCAATTTGTAAGAAAAGATTGAATGATTTGAATGAGCAAAAGGTTACCAAAGTTTTTTTTTTTTTTTTTTTTTTTTTGGGGGGGGGGACTTTTTATTGGATAAAGACCAATGATAATAGAAACAATTCAAAAATATTGCCAATAGCAGTTTGGGGCACAACTACTCTCCTCATGGACAATTTCTTTTAGCCCAATATTTGAAGAGTGCAATGTTCCGACCTACCTAGAGGAGAGAGGTCCCAGTGATAGATGAACTTTGACCCCACGATGCCGATGACGTCATCGTTGAGCCAGCTCCAATATTGCACTTCGTCTTTCATGGTACAGCGATACAGCTGCTTCTCCGCTACGATGTTGAAGATTTGAAAATGTTTACCAGCTGTTGAGGGATAGACAAACAGCAAAGGAGGGCCATTAGTGAATATTTGCTTGATAAATAAACCCTAGACTATGCATACTATTCAAAGGATTCAGAAAATTTACAAATATACAGCTCGTAAACTGTTTATACATCAAGTGAAGTTCTTGGTTCTTGGGCTTGGGTGGGTGGGGGAGGGGGTTAAGCTTATACTGCGCTTCACACTTTTGTATGAATGAGTATGCATTGGAAGTGTCCTAGTCGAGTGGTTTAATTAGCACTTGAATTGAAATTCAAAGGTTGCGGTTCGATCCCCAATACGGCACTAATGTCCTTTGGCAAGGCATGAATATTCATTTGCTACTCTCGACCCAGGTGAGGTAAATGGGTACCTGGCAGGAATTAATTCCTTGGATTGCTAGAGCGCTGTAATGGCAGCTAGGCTGAAATTACTGTGCCTCGGAATAGAATTTCTAAATAGATGCATGGCGCTATAGAAAATTATTATTATTATCATAATTGCTGTGCACACCTACTTTTAGATTTTAGTATCCCCACTTGCTATTTGATACACATACACACAAAATAAAAATGCTGTAGTAAAACACTTTTAGATTTCCTAATGCTTTCATGTCAAGCTTTTGTACATTTTCTTGTTTAATATTTCTTTCAAGAGCTCATAGATTCTTTCTAGTATAACAATAATAATGATAATAACAATAATAATAATTATAATGATAATAATAATGATTACAATGATAACAATAATAACAATGATAATAATAATAATAGTTTTCAATATCATTATTCTGGATTCTGTTTGTATCCATCTCTATGTCTCTATGAGCATGTACGTAGTAAGAATTGTGTATTAAAAGGCATGAGACATACATGTACCTGTATAGAGGAAGAAAGTGGGGGGGGGGGGGTGGCTGTAAGCATGAGAGTGAGAGTGAATAGAGAGAGCAAGGTCAGAGTCAAGTTCTTGCTGAGAATGTCTTTAAACTTGGATTCTCACAGGATTACCCTATTCATTCTCATCAGACGTGTAGATGTGTCTTACAAACACTTTTTACAACTAAACCTTCATTATTTCTCTCTTCAAATGCTGAGAATGCTAAGTCTTTAAATGGGCATGTTTACAATGATCTCATAGTAGTTGGATTGTATCAATTCATCTATGACTCTGTATAAAAACATTCATTGTAATTAAAATACAATGTAACCTATGGATACACTGTTCCACAAATGTATGAAACAACTAAATTATTCATACCCGTACCAATTTTTGTAATTTGTTAAATATATTGTGAAACATTGACATACATGCCAACATTTGAAAATCAGAAATCTGTACAAATTATGCTATTTTCAAAAAAAAAGAGGAACAATCCTAACTCTCCTATTCAATACTACAGACAAATTTGTACAGGAAGAGGAACACCTGCATTAAAATGATAATTATCTTCTCCCAAAAAGAGGAATGTTCCTCTTTAATCTGTACAGTTGGCATGTATGCATTGATTTGAAACAAATTTTCTTGAGAATGTGATATATTCAAGCTTACATCTGAAAGTATTTATAAAAGGCCCTAATTCAGCCAGTCCAACGTTTCATTCCTGAGTTTCGCAAAACACAAAAATCATCAAATTTAAAAGGAGAATGAATGATTCAGTTGTTAATTGTATATAGATATGGTTGTCAAACACGTTATATTTGAATCTTAATTATTCATTCAAAATTTCCTTTTGAACATGTACAGTATATGTGTTTGAGTGGACCTTGATAATTCCATTGCGGTATCTTCGGTGAAACTACATATACACATCAATAATATGATTGCTAACCACATTATAAAGAGTCTGAGAAGGTAGACCAAAGAGAAAGTGCTGTTGGCTAGCAACAACAATGAAATTAATCAGTTTGCTCTGACTTTCACAAAAGAAAAAGAGGGGAATATACTCCTGGGAAAGTACCATAAACCTTTCAGAGTAGAGTTATGGTGGAACAAGAAAATTGAGAATCATACAATTCACTGAAAAATGGCAATACTTTCTACAATGTAAAAAAACAAAATTGTAAAAAATGTACAAAAAAGAGGAAAATATACTTGTTGTAAAGTATGATAAACCTTTCTGCTCCTTCCAGTGTTATGATGGAACAAGAAAATTAAAAAATTGTACAATACATTGAAAAATGGCAATACTTTTTAGAATGCACTATTATTCATCAGCTTTATAATTGGAATTGAATTACAAAATGCATAACAAAACCTGGCCATGACATTTCTTTTTTTAAATAGTAAACAAGTGCTGGTCTTCTCTAGTATGTAAGATTTTACACAAATAATTCATCATGATTTGACAAGTGAATATGGCTATTTTTTTAACATCTACATGTATGCATGTGAAGTAATTTATGAATTAAGCTCAAGCAGGTTTTTTCTAGTTTTAATAATAACATACTACATTGTAGCCTGATCCAAAACCAGCATTGTCATTTTGCTTTAATACTTTTTTTCTGTTGAGACTTGAGTACCAGAATGACATTAACTACATCAAAGTACCGGTATACAAGTTAATGCCTTTCATGCTATTAACAGATGATCTATAAAATAAACATCTTATACTCAATCCTCTCTCTTTAACCAATGGCTCAAATGGATTCCATTTGCCAAGATTGTTCCAAAATTGTTTTTTGACCATGGAGGGACCTTTCCACAACAGACAGACGCATGCAATTTTTTGATTTAGCACAAACCACTTACTCTCTCTCTCTAATGGGGCACTTACATGTATAGAATTGCCCTGAGAGACTCTTTGGCATGTAAACAGCCATCCACTTCAATTTATCTTATTATGTTTACGCTCCCTGTGTAATGCCTGCCTGTGATGACGGTGGGCTTGCCGGATGGTAGGTCAGGGTAGAAGGAAAAAATCAGTGCTATGCTAGTATGCTGCAGCACGCATGATCGTGAACATTCCAGGAGATAACTGGTAATCGCATGAATGCAAGACGAAGGCCAATTTACTATCTTCACATCTCATCTTCGTCCCTCTCTTTCTCTCTCTTCCCTTCTCCATCTCTCACCCTCTTTTGCCTCTCTTTCTCCTTCTCTCTCTCCTGCTCGGTCTACCTCTATTCCACTCCACTCCCCATCCCCTCCTACTTACTCTCTATCCCTCTCTCTCCCTCTTTCTTATTCAATATTGATCTGTTATTCTGATTTTTTTCTGTTTCTGAGCTTTTTGCACATTTGAATACATGTGCCTTTCTCCATCTCAATTTCTTTTTGTTTCTCTTTTAACATCTCTTCTGCTCTCCATCCTTACTCTGCATGTCTCTATCTCTCTCCCTCTCACTTCTATTTCCAACTTTCTTCTCTCCTCTTTCTTTCCCGTCCTTAATTCTTTATTGTTAATATTTCCATCCTCTTTTTCACCTTCTTGGCTCCACCCTTTCTCTCTCTCTCTCTCTCTTTTTTTTTTCTCTCTCTCTCTCTTCTCTATCATCCTCTTCCTCTTCTCCCTATATCACTCCAACCTGTCTCCCTTTAATTTTTATAATTTAGTTTTTGTAATTTCCCCCACCTTATTCTTTCTCTCCTGTTCTACATGTACATGTACCTTGAATACTGCTCTCTACTGAATGAGAAATACTCCACATCTTGTAAGTTAATATTGTGGTTCTCCCCAACCTTGCACATCTCCTTTCAAGCGCGTAACCAGGATTTTATTTTAGGGGGGGCGGTAGTGAGCACGCAAAGCATGCGAATCACTTAAAGAGCGCGCATAGCGCGCTCGCGCGGAAGCTTTGAAAGAAGACGATTCTTGTACCTTTCTCGACTCATAATCCTTGTCTGAATTCAGTCCGCCCCTCCTGCGCATAGCGCTGAAGCTTTGACGTGTTATTAGACAAAGAAGATGATTCGTTGTACCTTTCTCGACCCTTAATCCTTATCTGTATTCAGTCCCCCTCACGCGCTTGCGCGGAAGTTTTGACGTTTCATTAATTTATTAGAGAAAGAAGACGACTCGAAGTACCGTTCTCGACTCTTAATCCTTGTCTGAATTCAGTTCCCCCCCCCTTCTCCTGCGCGAAGCGCGGAAGCTTTGACGTATTAGACAAAGAAGACGATTCGTTAATTGTGCCTTTCCCGACCCTTAAATCTTATCTGTATTCAGTTCTAAGAGGGGGTGTTTCGAAGCGCGGAAGCTTTGACGTTTCATTAAATTATTAGAAAAAGAAAACGATTCGTTGTTCCGTTCTCGACTCTTAATCCTTAGTTTGAACTCAATTTTCCCCCTTACGCGCGAAGCGCGGAAGCTTTGACATTTCATTAAATTATTAGAGAAAGAAGACGATTCGTTGTACCGTTCTCGACTCCTTTTCCCCTTTTCTTCCTACGTCCTCTCCCTTTTTTTTCTTCTCTTTCTTCCTCTTTTTTTTTTTTTGGCCGGCGTTTTTTTTTTTGGGGGGGGGGGGCGACCGCCCCTACTGCCCCCCCTGGCTACGCGCCTGTCTCCTTTCCACTGGCTTCTTCATAAATGTCAATAATGTAAATGTATGTGACTACAGTGTATGTGTGCAGACAATGTTTTCAATCTTCTATCCTCTCTCCTCATCGACCTTCAGAGTCCCCTTGCCTTTCAACAGCCTACAATGTAAATGCGATGAACGACAAATGCACAAATACCACAACTGCAATTTCAATCCCCTCTTGTAAGTACATGTATCTCCCATAGAAATCATGTTTACATTAAACACATCATTCTAAATTTCTAATGTTCACATGTTTCACTAAGGCAACTAAAATTGCCCTACATGTTGTTTTGTTTATGTAGGTTAATTTTTTTCTTCTTCGAATGTCTTCATGATCATCATAATTGCTCCGTTAACAATTGCTCCAGAGTCAAATTCTAACATCAACCATAGTCACCTATGCTAACTTCAACCCTTGGTCTAGCATCTATTAACCCTTGACCTACAATGTGAGTTACTAAACCTAACATGTCCATGCAACCTAAAACTCAATCAAAAGTAAACCAAGCACTGAACCTAATATTTTGTTGACAGCACAAAGTCCAGGGTAAACATTACCATACGAGCTAACGTTGAATCCTTGTATTTTACTTGTTTGATGCTTCTTATATTATTTGTCACCCTGAATATTTTTGTTTACCATTGTTGTTAAATGATGGTAAAAACAGAAATTATAAAAAGGAGAATATCTTTAATAGATCATTGTGCAGCTAAAAGTATATTCATCCATAGCTTTTGTTACAGGCATTCAAGAGTCAGGACTTGCCTGATGATTCTTGTGTTCGACATCTACATTGTTTTCCAATTTCTTTGCATTTTTACCATTTCACTCGTTCCCTACATCTCCTTTGTTTTGTTCCCCGGATGTTTTTCTCCTTACCAACCGTGTCCGATTTCCCCCAGGGTCCTCACCACAGCATGCACAAATCTCACATACATATATGCCGATAATAATGAGCCATGCTCCAACAAAACAGATGTATTCACTGTCTATGGACATCTACTGTCTTCCTCTGTTTTGGGGCTGTTTTTTTTCCCTTATTTTTTCAATAACCTAGGAGCAAGAGCATAGTCTCAGCTCACAAGCCTTTAATATTGAGAAATGCTGTAAAAAAAACCCCACATGTATCCATCTTCAATCTTTCCTTCTCAGTCTTGTTTCATTTGCTCCATTTTTATTTCTCTCCAAAAATGTACCGAAAGCAAGAACATGCACATAATTATATCTCACATATATGCCTAAAATTAAAAGGTATGCCACTAAACAAAGCAATAAACAAAAATCCTTCTTCTACAGGTGTATGTTAAATACATGTGCTCATCTTCATAAGATATTAAAACACTTTTTTTTGTATAAGTATATCTTCTGAGAGTGTTACTCCTATTATTTGTGTTACTTGACATGTAAGTCAATGAAAATCACACACATCTTGAATATAAAAGTGTAAATGTACACTCACTTTTATACACGTTGTAATTTCCTAGTTGGAGGTCAATGCAGTAGGCTTTACTGAACAAATGCATAATACATGTACAGTACATCTCCGATGAAATCCTTTATATTCTGTCATTTATACATTTCTTTGGTAAAGCTACATGTATTTCTAAGATAATGCAAATTATTTGTTCTTCTTCTGGGGTTCAACAAGTAAATTCATAGGTCTTTTAAATACATGTTCATCTCATCTTTGAAATATACTCCATGAAAAATAAAAAATCTAGTTTTGCATATGGTTCTACAGCAATACAAGTGCATACATGTAATTCAACGTGGGCCTCCATCGACCAGATGCCAGTGGATGTACTATGGGACCGAATGATGGATTATAAATCTTTTTGTAGGGTGCACGATGCTGCTGCTGCCGAGCCTCAGGCAGTCGAGCACTGTCTTGCACTTTTGTAAGATAAGATCGTGTGTAAGAGATTATATTTCACTATCCTAACAAGATCAGATCAATGGCATCGCTCAAGGCTCCTTTAAAGGCATCGTTAAACAATGTTTCCAGTTTTACAAATCTGAGATGCACGGAGGTGTTATCAGTGTCTGTGATATGGTGAAGTGTAATATTGAAACCCTAAAATTGCGCTTCAAAGTTACATGATACTGTATTATTTGATTGTACAATATGTATATGTACATGTAGATGTAAATACAAAACAAATTTCGAATTCCAATCATAAATATCTTGATTTATATCTTGATTTGCACTGTACGTACACAACTACAAATGTATACATGTACATTGTACATGTACAGGTGTAACTTGAATTAAATAAAGGCACATTTTTAAACCTATAGTTTCACAGAAGGAATTGTTTTAATCTTTCATTAAAAAGAGGGGAGTGTCTATTGATCTATTGTTTTGTTGTGTTCTCTCAGTTTCTTGTTTTGTTTTGTAGTACTACAGTAACAGCTCTCCTAAATAAATCAAGTGCTCATGTTTATAAATAAAAATGATCACACCCTGCACCCTATTGAGATGCGATTGAGAATATCCTGTACCCTTGCCTTGCAGAAGGAAAACATAAGAGAGGGGGATAAATATAGAACAGGATATGACAGATAGTGAGGAGATTTAAATTAGTCTGTCATCTCCTCCACACATCAGCCGAACCCCTCAAAAGGCCGACAGACCCCTCCCCTTCCCCTGAATGCCAAGATGAGAAACTTTGTGATAACTTGACTTGTTTGTGCAGTGATTGTAACGTGACACTGTACAGTACATTTACACAAAATAGAGCTCACCATTTAGAGACATAAAACCAGAGTTTTCTTATTCATCAAATTTAATTTATCAAATATAATTAGTGAGGAAAACCCATAATTATTTAGACTGACTCTAAGAGCCACCAAAAATTCAAAAAAAGGAGAAAAACCTTTTTGTAATTTATGTTTAATAAGTACATGAACCCGTAGACACTGCCCAGTATGCTGTACAGTGTACATGCCAGTGTGAGCAGATTGTTAAATACTACGGTAGTTGAATTTTCTCAATGCATATTCAGAAATCTACATGTATTGGTTTGAAAATAAAAGTATGTTTCTAATGATTAATAGCATAGTGTACATGTAAATTTACAAGCCAAGCATTCAGGATTGCTTTCTTAGAATCCATGAAGCTAAAACTTATTTCAGTTATAAATTGTGCAGATTTTTAATCATTCTCATATTTTCAAAAATGCACCACATGAGTCAAAATATTAATTGTCCAGCAGGTCCCAGGCCATTATACCAAAAACAAGTTGTGAAAAGAAAACTTCCCTGTTTTTTAAATGGTGTTGCATGTACATGTAGTTACGCCCGAGTGTCATCTGATCTGTGACAAGCGTAATCTATTTTTTCTCATTCAGGTCTGCTCTATAAATTGGCCAGCCTTCGATTCATACCAGGTACCCTTGCACAAAGTTCTGTTCATACGTGCAGTAAACAGCCCTTATAACTTTTAAACTGGAACAGCAAAATAAAATTACATTAATTACGGTAGACCATAGTATGCACCACAAAATGGTAGGTCTACTACTGTAGTTGTACGTACATGTACGTGTATTCACAGACCACCGAGTAGGCATACAATGTACAACGTACAATTAACAACTAAAATATTCATACCCATTGTAAATTTGATGATTTTTTTTATTCATCATCATCATTATATTATATTATAGCAGAAGTAGAATTAGTAGAACTGTGGCATAATTGGCAGTAGTAGTAGTAGTAGTAGTAGTAGTACTGTGGCATTATCAGCAGTAGTAGAAGTTGAAGTTGTAGTAGGAGTAGTAGTATATGTGTAGTAGTAGTAGTAGTAGTAGTAGTAGTAGTAAAGTAGTAGTAGTAGTAGTAGTAGTAGTAGTAGCAGTAGTAGTAGTAGCAGCAGCAGTAGTAACTATGGCATTAGCATTAGCATTAGTAGTAGTAGTAGTAGTAGTAGTAGTACAGTAGTAGTAGCAGTAGTAGTACTGTGGCATTAACAGTACATGTAGTAGTAGTAGTAGTAGTAGTAGTAGGAGTAGCAGCAGCAGCAGTAGTAGTAGTAAACATTTAATTTGCTGTGCCGGTTTTTGTCTGAACGAGGCTCAATACTCATTACTGACCAATTGAAGAAGCACATTACTCCATGCAATCTAGCTTGACTAATGAACACTTATGGCAAGCTGCTACCCATGGCTACAATGTACATGTACTGCATGCTACTTGTAATGCATGGGCCATGGGATGAATATGCACTTTTTGTTGACAAAAAGGTTTAATTCAAGAAAGAAACTAAGGCCAAATAACAAAAGTAATATGTTTCTCGTCCATACTTTTAAAAAAAGGATGAGGCAGGGCATTACAATACTATTTTGCTATTTTTTTCCCCCAAGATGCCTGCCATGCTAATTATAGCTGGCCAAGCCTTTTTTATTCACATATATTGTGCTATGTGAGAACTAAGTATACTGATGCAATGTATGACTAAACAAATGATTTGTATCAATTTAGAAGCTATGTGTATATCAAAGGCTTTTTTTTTGTGTGCTTTTTTTTGTGTGATTTTTTAGTTCTGAATAGTAAATACCGTAGTGAAAAATAGATAATAAGCAAATATTAATCGACTACGAGGGTAATGGTGCAAACTATCATCCCCGAGATCACCGAGGCGATGATACTGATAGTTTGTATCCATTGCCCGAGTAAAGGAGGTAATATTTGTTTTATATCCCACGTCATCGGCAATAAGGTCTATTTAAAGTGAATTTTACATAATAATAAGAACTGATTCTGCAGACAGTTTAGCTTCAGCTAGATTTTTACAAAGCGCAACATGCATACATGTACATGTAATACAGTCGATGCGCGCTCATTTGACATTGACATTGACTTTGACATTTCGCTTAACCTACTTTGCTTTGCGTATTCAATGGGCAAGGGTGGGCAAGTGGGGTAGCAGCAAAAAATTACTTTACAATAAGTACTATCTCAGGTAGATAGTACTTATCTACGGTATACCTTTTTTCGTGCTCTGTACAAGCGCAATGCAAACAACTATACATGAGGGATATAATTTATATTATAAATATTTAAAAAAAATACATTTGTGGACAGTGAGGCAATGATGTCACAGACTCATGAGTGAGTTGCCAATTTGTCTAATGATTTTCAAAGTTTTTCAGTTCATTAAAAATTCATAACTTTGTTATTAGTTATCCGATTTTGCTCAAACTTTTTTTGATTGGTTAGTCAGATTTTTATGCTTCTATTGAAAGTAAGTTATATATTTGGAGTGGACTTGCTCTTTAATTGTGTTACAGGTCTACCCCTTTGATGTTAGCGTAGTCGTGTATGTTTGTGTTTGTTCATTTTATATTGTATATAAATTGATATACGGTAAGTATTAACAGAAACAGTGAACCAGCTAATTGTTCCACAAAGCTCTCCATGAGAGTCTGCTTGATTCAGTACATTTAACAAATTATAAAGATATCTGAAATGTCTGACAATATAGAAAAGAAAAGAAGAAATGGCCTTGATTTACATGACCGATTTTAGCTTCAAAATGGGATTTAAAAGTTTACAGTCTAATTGAGAAAATAAGCCCTTTGTGATCACTCCAAGGTCAGGCGTGTCATTCAAATAGAGGCGTTCACACTGCAAGCAAAAACCCAAATTAAAAAACTAATTTTGACTGAAATTTCTGTTTTTGCAGCATGTTTAATCTAAAGACACCGTTGACTTATTTCAGTTGTTGCTCATGTGACTCTCGATCCTCCCTTCTATGGTGTTGCATGCAGAGCGGCAGCAAGTTGCACAAGCAAGCACCTTGATGTCGGTTTAAAGTTTAAATCCAATCTGCACTAGTTTGGCCAGGAGGGATTAGACCTCCTGCATGGTCACTGACAGGTGGTTATCTCATAAAATCAGCTCTCAACTAACATAAGAAAAAGGGGATCATGGGGGACCAATAGGTACCGCTTAGGCATTGTTTTCTATATAGAGGGCGCAAGTACATGTAGCTCCAAGTAGTGCAGTGGGGCTTTAAAAACTCAAACCTTTCAATGGGGAGCGAACACTGACGGTTTTCCTAATGCAACTAATCTCAAAACTAGTTTTATTAATATCTAATGCACCATGAAGCCCTCTTGGCGGCCAATGAAGTGTAGCAAACTGGAAAGGAGATGTACCCCTACAGTGTGCGCTTGCATGAAGACAACAAATTATAGACAGACCTTCAGAACTGTTTGCAAAATGTACTGAATGGTCAACAAAAGATAAACATCACTAAGACGAGAAAAACAACCCAGTTGAACAAAATTGTCTGATTGTACTATGCATGAAGACAATATTAAGAAAAGGGAAATGAAACAAAGTCTACAATGTAGTAGTTTACACGTACCAGTAGATACATGTAGAAAGCAATTTCAAGATATAATTCTAAACAAGGTCAATTCAAATATGCCTGCCTATAAGGAACAATGGGAAACAACAGGAGACTATAAAACTTACACAGATCAAGACAATTGTGGTCTATAGATGGTCAAAAACAAAAGAATTTTAATTGTATCTCCAATGCCATCTCATCACATGTTGGTGTGCATGAAGCTGAGCATCATATGGTTCATGAGTTATTCAGAACAGAACAGAAGTGGTTTTGCCTATAGATGGTGTGTGCTTTGCTGAGCGCAGGCAGAGGGATTGTTTTCACCAGCCCAAGAATTAAAGAATGGAAGAAGGAGAAAAAAACAACATTTCTCTTCCTGGAAACAAATTAGCCGATGGCACTGTAAATAATGCTACAGTACGTGCTATTCACCAATGACACACCTGGGAAATTACTATAAGCTACTGTACAAATTGTACAATATTTTGAAATAACATATTCAAGTTCAAGGCTAAGTCATTATGAAAGCATATTTTTGGTATTTTTGGATCACGGCATGCAATGCAAGAGCTGATTTCTAAAAATAAACGAAACATGCATGCACTGTGCTGAATTTTTATAATTTTAATATCAAGTCTGATATACATGTATTTAACATATAAAACGTACTTGGGTTTATCATCTACAGCAATACAAAGCAGGCTAGTGAGAACACACCTGGAATTTTGTTATCAGTAACAAATGCTAAAATTCTATGACAAATTTGCGCTCTGCCAATCAGATGCCACAATTTCAGTAGCTTATACATGTAAATAACAGTCATTGCAACTTGTTATTGATATCAATTTTTATGAAACAGAGCCTTGATGCTACATGTACAGTGCATGTTTAATGTGGGCTTCTGTTCAAAATCAGGTTTCGAAAGTATAGTTTGAGATCTGAGGTATTCCTTGTGGAAATTTGATTTTTGAGCAAGGGTTGAGTGAAAACTGAAAGATGGACCACAGTCTTTAGACTCATTTATGGGTTAGGATTGACAGCACAGTCATATCAAAATCATATATTGAAATTATGTTGAAACTCTGATTTCCTAGGTTTATACATCATCTCAGACTAGTGGGCATGCATCTCAGAGACAGACGGAGTGACAAACATCATCCTCCCATTTCAGGCTACTGTACTATATCCGGCCGATAGTTAATACCGCAGGGATAAAGTGTTCTGTGGCATCGTGCACTATTTATAAAGGGGTCATCGTCACAGTTGTGTGCACAGTAGTAAACCTTGGCCACGGCCTGTCATACAGTAGGGTACACAGGAGTGATAACGATGAAGGCTGTCATGTTCGTGAAAAAATGTGACCTATTTTGGCAAAGGAATTTATTTACACAAAATACACATCAATTGTAGGGCACGTTGGCTAACAAAAAGTCGGCAATTTCACCAACTTCCACTCAAAATGCAAAAATATAAACAACCAATTTTTTTTTCCTTATGAAAATTGGCTTAGGGTTTTCTTCAAGTACTGTATGGTGAGGAGGATTGCTATTGAAATTTATGTAGGATTACTGGATAGGGGTTTAGCTTGATGCATTGCGTTTGGTCCCAAGTTTGAATTTAGGAATGTGGTTATTAAGGCTGCGACGAGTACACGAATACTTGAGTACTCGCACTGTTGACAACTACTCGAGTGCGATTTCTCGTACTTGAATACTCAGCCGCCATTTTTTTTTTTTGCCCGTTCACCATAGTATGGTGTGGCAAAAAAAAAAAAAAAAAAAAAAAAATGGCGTCTGAGTATTCGGGTATTCGCCTGTCAGTCTGGAAGTGTACTCGAGTACAGTACCTCATTACACGGTTATGCACAGCTTTATTATTATTATACAAGTACAACTACAAGTTCATGACGTATCATGAGCATGGAGCAATAAGGTACCGAAGCTGTGACGTCATAAAAATCAATTTTTAGAATTTCTCAATTTTGTCTTCATTTTCTGAAAGAGCATCAAAAATAATGTCCAAATGTTGAAAACCAATTGAATATGTTAAGTATTGGCGGAGATATAACCATCTGAATAAAAAGATTTCCCATAGGAACTCAGTGTTATATGCTCTGGCTCCTAACCATTAGGATATTTATGCATTCATTCATCATAATACCTCAATCCTACATGTATACATGTAGATTAGACAGATACATCTGTAGAAGGTTCAATTTGTTGATTTACCGGTATACATGTAGTACAGTATACTGTTATGTTTAATGTGATCAATATTCATTCATAGTACATGACTCATCATACACCTCCATCCTATAGAAGGTTCAATTTGTTGATTAATGTACAGTAGTGCCGTGATGTTTGTTAATATTGGATTAGGTACAAAACCGTACAATACTGTTTATCATGTGCGTTCATGCGCAGAGGAGAAATATGAATCATACATGTGCATTATGTATCACCAATCAATAGAATTGCTGAATATTGCTCGGTCATATTGACCGACACTGGCAAGAGCTAATTAATGATCGTAGAATCATCCGGCAGCAGCGCTTTAATTGGGAGCTTTCCTGTATACGGTATTCATAGGACAACCAGTACATGTATGTAGAGAGTTGCGTAATGAGCGAAGCTATTACAAATCAAAGATGACAAACTGATTAATACCACAAAATGTCATTTGCATTTAGAATGAAGTTGCAATATCAGTTTCAGTAAAAATCTATTTTTTCTTTCAAATACATGTACTGTAGCAGCAGACATATTGTATGTTTGTTCTTTAAAAAAAGAAAATGCACAGGTGGAAATTCAGACCCTACATGAACATGAATGGTAATGGGTCTTTTGTTGGTATTCTATTATTTAGAACTGGTGATTTCCATGTAAAGTCAAGCAGATGAAAAAGTAGTTACAATATTAACAACGGTGCTAATTACGTACATCACTTTTTTTTAAACAAATTCAGGGTGTAAACTGATAAAATTGAATTATCAGTTTGTTTATTGTTGTTTAAAAGTAAAAGTATAATTGTTGGGTTTAGTATAAAACAACTTACATTGCATGGTTTATGATTGGATTTCAATGCATTGCGGAAGTGGCCTATTGGTATCTTATAGTATTATTTTAATGTTCTTTGGAAATCTTTATTGTAATTCATGTTCATTTAAGTTTTTAACTGCCAGACACGAAGATTCTAATGAAATCCATTTACCTGGTATCTACATGTACATGTACATGTACATGTTCTGTATCTATCCATTTATCATGAACTCAATAAATGCTTGCAAGGGATCATGATGTTTGACCGATATTTGACAAGCGAGTTGTATCAAATCCAATTTGAGCACGTACCTTTGAGAGCAAGCCAGGGTTTCCGAGGGTTCATCATGGCCGAGTCTGCCGAGCACGGCCATGTGAGGGCCCGTGGCGTCCGACGCGTCAGGTTGATGGCCGTCACGCAGTTGTCCCTCTTCTTCTTTTTGCTAGTGTGACGGCAGCAGATCCATCGATGGGACGATGCCGTCACCCGGGGGAATGTTACCTGCTCTGATTTAACTCCGTAAGATGAGAGCTGCAAAGAAATAATAATAATAATAATATTGT